>JASSUY010030736.1:21590-33605 GCA_032466535.1 Forpus xanthops | reverse complement strand
CCCCCCCCCCCCCCCCCCCCCCCCCCCCCCCCCCCCCCCCCCCCCCCCCCCCCCCCCCCCCCCCCCCCCCCCCAGCAAGAGAAAAAACAGATTTTTTAGCCTAGTTTCCTGAGGAAGTGGGGTTAGGCTGTTAACCCAGTGTGTCTGTGCACCAGTCCTCCTCTTCATAACTTTGCAGGCTTTCTCTAACCAGGGAGAGAGCTTCAGAGACACCCTCGGGCTTCCTGGTCCTCTTTTCGATGCATCAGCTGCTGCAATAAGATGGGTTGGATGTAGACCACAAGGGCAGGGTGCCACGGACACCTCCATAGCAGTTGGACAGTGGCTGTAGCAAGGCTTGCCTAGCAAATGTGGCCGGGTACTGACCACCAAGGATGTGGGGAAGCCAGGCGAGTAAGGATGCAGCCCGGGAGGGACCCACATTGTATATTCAGCATCACAAGCCCAAACGAGTTGGAAATTCAGATTCATTAGTTCCACCATTCAGGCATTCACTGAATGGTAGTGGCGTTTTAAATCCATAGAATATTTCAGCGAAATAAATGCTTTTGTGTGGCTTTTGTATGGCAATGAGGTTTCTATTAATGTAGCACAATCTTGTGGAATTATGTGGACCCCGTGTTTATTCTGGTTCACACTGGGACACTCATTTTCTAAGGGGAGCCCTGTTGTATTTAAGAGCAGCATGAAAGAATAAAGACTTGATCCCACACTTGAGGCTGAAGCATTACGTCATTGCAGAATCTTTTCATTTGCACTTCTAGTGTGTGTTGTCCTGGGAATTTAATTTCCTGGTTTTCATTACGGGAGAGTCTTTTTTGGAAGGCACTCAAGAGCACGGTTTTTTTTTAGAAAGTAAACTGTCAAAATACAGTGACATTTTGGGATTGTTCTTTTTCTTTCTTTCCTGGATATAGAACTTACCAACATGAAGTCTCATCATTAAAATCATCAAAATAAGTACCCACGAAGTAGCGTGAGAGGTGGCCCTCTTTTTTTTTGCTTTTCTCCTCCCTCAGCCCTTCCATGATTCTTCCTAGGTTTTGCAATGATGCTTCTCATATTTAAAACTCTTATTCCATTCCACTTAGTGTTGTACGACAACCAAGGACCTTATTTATTTGTTTTACTTGTCTCGCTATTAAAAAAATAAACCAGCATGTTACATTCTCTGTTCTTCCATTTCCAGTATTCTTGTTTAATTTGAAACTTCCAGAAAGATATAAAAAACAACTTAAGAAAAATGCTCTCCAGAGTAATCCTTTAAAGAGCAACAAACAAACATTGCAGATTGGTCCTAAAGGCTGTGTTTCCTTTCTGGGGAGGGAGGTGGGGAGAGAGGATGTTTGCTTCTTAGCTTTGCCCTAATCATCCGATCTGGGATTTGATAAGCTCCACAAGTCTGAAACTGCTGCCTCCTCCTGTCTTCCCCCTTCCTGCCTCTCAGAAGATTAAAGTGAACACAGCAAAAAGGAAACGGTTTATTTTCAGTTTGTTGTAGTTAATAACTGCAGTGCAGCATTTTCATTGTTTGTGTTTTAATCATATTGCTGTGTTCTTTTCTTACACTGTTTACTCTTTGCTTCATAGGCTCTCTTTGGTACAGAAATAGGTTTACAAACAGCTCACTCTTGTCAAATTTCAGCCCCTTTTCAACATTTTACTATTTCACATCAGGAAATATGACCACATGTAGGTGGCGTAGCTTCTGCAAAGACAGGCTTTGCCTTCCTCCCCGGCCGCTGCACCCACCTTGTGAGGCATGACTGCAGACCCTGCCATGCTTTCGTTTCACACACAGGCAATTTTGGGATTGCAGTAATTAGAAAAACAAAATGCACAAAATACGGAGTGATTAATACATTAAATTATTGCATGTACAAAATAAAAATAGTATTTTACATCCTCAAAATTAGCTAAACTTGTGATTTAACTGAACTACAAGAAGTTCTTAGGAATACACAGGTCCCTTTTCACTCCCAATTTGTTAAGAGTACAGGATATATGCTGGATCCTTTAAACCTTTAAAGCCCAGAAGTAAATTGGCCAGGTCTTGATACTGTTTCTTCCTATGTGTGTGTTTTTTATGATTTCTTGCACAGCAGGATTGGCTGACATTAGGGGTACTGTTGTACTGTGATATTAACATATACTGTATGTTTTCATTGTACATCATGGATATAACATCCTTAATTAAAACCTTGCATACCTATTAAGCACAAAAATGTTTGTTGCATAGGTAGAATTCTATCTTAAGGGGGAGGGTAAAATTGTTTATAAAACCTTTTTTTTTTATATTTACACTGCAATGTAATTGCATTTCTAAATGGCCTTTAACTGCTTCTGTGGAGTGTTTGTATGTATGCTGTTTAGACAGTTTCTGCTAAAGGTACTTTAGGGTCAACCCTATATCTTCAGAGAAAAACATTTTCTTCTTTGAGACAAACTGCAAAATCAATTATTAAAACAAAAGCTTCTAAAATCTTATGCTTGCCCTTTTTTCCCCTTGTTTTTTTTATCTTTAACAGTGACATAAGTGTTTATTTCTGGCCACAGAAGCACTCTACTGGTGCCACTGGGATATTAGACAGGTAAGGGTATGCAGGCTGAAGGGTGCAGGAGAGGGATGCAGAGGTGGCTCCAGCCACCACATCCCTCCCTCAACTCCAGGGGTGCTCAGCATCCTAGGAGCTAGCTCAGAGGGTTGGAAAGTGCAATCTGGTTTTAGGACTATTTTTAGACTCCATTTATTTAAAAAAAAAAAAAAAAAGAGTTTAGGGCGTAGTACTTCTCATTTTTCTGCAACTCAAAATGCAAGCACTCTTCCCGCAATTAATGAAGTAATTTTTCTGCTGTTTTGAGAACCAAAGTCTCTGCAATCATGTGCTCCTCCTACATGAGTAACATTCTCAGTCTAAGTGAATGCTTGGTATTGATCTTGCTAATAGCTTCCCTCATTGATTCTTAGGCCTCATGACTGACAATGATGCCCTGACATGGGGGCAGGCAGTTTCAGCAGGGCAGACAATGTATGCAGGACACACGCTGGTTTTCAGCTTGCAAAGAGATACACACTTGCTTCTCTCCCAGGCAGTGGGATCTTCTCAGAGTAATTTCAAAAGGCCAGATTTAGCAATGGGCCATAAATGCCATTGTGTTTATCTTTCTATTCCTTATACCCTTGCAATGTTGTTCCACTTGCCATAACCACTGGCTGTCCCACCAAGTGTTACTTAATGCTTTTGACATACTTGGTCTCTTTATGTCTGTCCCTGCTAAGCGTACACATCCACACGTTCTGCCTGTATTGGTATTTTCTATGCAGGAGTGCTTCGTTATGTGCTGCCTTGATGTTTTCAGGTCCCAGCTCCTTTATGCATTCAGCTCTCTGCTGTGTTACAAAGCAAGTTGATGCCTGGAAAAGGCAAGATTTAGCAGTGAAGATTAAGTTGTGAATATAAGGAAGATTTAGTTTAGTTTGTCTTACTTGAAAGTTGAGAGGGGAAAAGGGTACTAATATCACTGATACTGAGCTGGCAATATCAAGGGGCAAAACCTGCCTGCGGGAGTGAAGCATCTCAGGGAGAAGGAGAACAAGCAACATGCTTTGGCAGGGCTGGCTGCCACAAGAAACACTGGACATGGGGACCAGCTGGCAGCAGCATCTGTGCTAAAGATAAGTCAACAGATCCTGTCTGTGAGGAGATTAAAGTGTTCAGTTAATGATCTTTAACACAATTTATGGTTTGGTTTCTTTTGTCTTTATGAAAAGTTCAAGCAAAAAAGGATTTTCCTCATGTTTTTCTCCTGTGCTTCCTGTTTCTTAGGACTTGTTGTTACTGCAACAGTGACTTCTCATCGGAGTTCCTCCTGCTCCAGATAGAAAGGGCAGGAGTTTGGAAGATATGTTTTTAGGCAGCCACAAGTTTGACAGTGAAGACAAAACAGTTTTGGTTTGAAATTATCAATCTACTTTGGGACTCCTTTCAGGGAGGGACCTAGTTATCCTTATTTACATCCTGCAACTGCATGAAGCTTTCAAGGAGCTCTTTTAGAAATCCAATGACTTTCATGTGAAAAAGTGCAGGGTGCCTGTCCTATAGCCACTGTCCTCTCCAAGTTTTGGCACTGTTACATGGGAGGACGAACCACCAGAACAGCAGCATTTAGTCTTAATAAAGTTTTCTAATGGTGTTGCTGGGTTTTTATCTCAGCTGTTGTCCAGGGTTGTGTCCAGATTCGTTGCAAGATCTGCTTCCTGTGGGAGCTCCCTCTTTCTGCTGCTCAGCTCTCCCCCACCCCATTGGTGACTGGTCTTTTTCGTATCATGTGCCTCCTATTCTGTTCCCTCACTTTGCAAGCGGTAGTTTCAGACTAACAGGGAGTCTTCTGTCTCTAACAGCAAGCCTATAAGTTTCCATGAAACTAAAAGTTTTATTGTTGGAAGGCTTTCACATGTTCACAGGATAAGGGCTCTTTATATGTAATCTGGCATTGCACAGTAAAAGATTGCTTTATGTAAGTGAAGATGTGCAGTTCGTTTATAAACTGACCATAAAAAGTCAGCACACAGGAGCTTGTTTTATTTCTTGTATTCAGTGTTGCTTTTAGAAGGTTTTTTGGGCTTTGTTGTTTTGCTTTGGGGTTTTTTTCATTGGTGGTGGTTGTTTGGGGTTTTGGGGGGTGTTCTTTTTTTTAGTGGAATTAGAAATCTTATGGTGGTGGGAATAGGTGGAAAACACTGCACCCTAGGCAAAACTGAACATGCACACCTCCATGCATTTGTTCCAACACTAGTGTCAACAGCCTTCTGGGTAACAGAGTTTTTACCCTGTCTAAAAAAGGTAACTCAAAACTCTGTTACTGTAGGGCCATAGTAACCTACTACAGAAAAATACTTTCTGGACTGAATCATGACCCAAAATGTACATAATATGATGTGCTGCAAAATAAGACAGATGACATTAGAGCATGTGAACAAGGAAGTCTACTACTCCGCTGACTAACCAACACTTTATTTACAAACTGTTTTCAGCTCATTTGCAGGTTGTACGTCCTGATCCAGATATGTTTATTTGTGAACTGTTCTCCAGCCTGAAAACCTTTATCTTCCTTGTTTTTGCAAAGTAAAATTGCAAGCACCAGGATGCTTGTTTCTACTTGAGGTTTAAAAGAACAGCAGCAGAAGCATGTTAGTAATGAAAAACTGACAGATGCTTATCATTATGTAGATTTTCTTCTGTGTCTGAGTATCATAAACTCAATTGCCATCTACTACCAGTTGAAAAGTATTTAAGACCACTTATGACTTCAGTCAGCCACTTCTTCCAGCTGGGTGAAGCTCTCATGAACTGCAATGACTGCAACATGTACCAGACCAGAATCCTCTGTGTAACTGTTTTTATGCCTTAGATCATGTTATCATCTGTTTTAAATGGTGGGTAAATTGCCACTGGACAATATTTGCTTTAATGAATAATCAGGGAGTTTGTGGGTTCACATCTGGAATTGTTCATGGAAGTCTTGATCCAAAGATCCTGGAAGTTGGAGGGTGTTCATGGATTCGGGGGTGCAAGCTTGAGGAAAAAAAGTAGTAACTATATCTTTTGTCAGTGTTTTCTTTTTTGCTAGTAGTGATAAACTTAATTCTGATCTCAATATGAACCAACAGAAAGCAATCTGGAAGCTGATGAGAAAAAAAGGGTGTTGTCTTATGAAGCATGTAGTGTCATGAAACCAAACACACAAATGATATGTGTTTGTGCTACTCACCACATTCTGTTTCCCAAAATACTATTTTCTTTACAAAAAGAAAGTAATTTTTACACAAGGCTATATGAAAACACTGCTGGCATACATGCAACACTTTGGGGGGTGTATGTTGTTTTGGTTAAAACTCCAATTTCTTGAAGCTGGTGCTGCTTATAGGAAAAGTTAATAACGCTGATTATCTCCCAAGACCGTTAGGTTTTTCTTTAAAGTTTCAAATTAAGTCTCTCTGAAATTCAGAGCATCTTTCCATGTCTGTTAGTGAGCTAAGTATTTTACCATGTCTTACCATGTAGGAGGAAATGCTTGGACAGCTTTTTGTTTGGACTACTTCCGTACTGGCAGTGATGTGTGTGTCACAGTTTGGGGTGATGAGATCAGGAATTGCAGCTACTTTTGGGAAGCTGATGCTCTTATATCTAATACTGTTTAGTTGATTATACTTAAAAACAGCCTCATTCTGGTGGTGAGCAGAAGGGGAGTTCAGTATGATTTTTTTTAAAAAGGTTCTCATTCTTAACACTTTTCCTTAGCCTGAAACCTCTGCTCTTCCTTTCCCACTCTTCTCCTGGCTGGAGTAACAAGTAAACCTACATGTTTACATCATTCAGATGATGCCAGCAGCCTGTTGGATATTGGGGTATACCTTTGAACACTTTTAGCCAACTCTTCCTAACTAAAGCAAATCAAACCCATTTATGGTAAATTTTTTCTGTTAAAAGAACTACTTGTGCAAACAGACTCATCCAAAGAAGGGCACCTTTCACTGAGTAGTTAGATGGCTACTTCTGGTTTTTCATTTTTCCCAAAGACAGAAGCTTGGGAAAGCAAGCCCTCTTCAGTAGTAATTTTTGTCAGACAAACTTTTGTCACATCTTCTATTTATTATACTGATTACAAAGAAGCCAAAGTTTGTGTGCCTCGAAGTTTGTATGCATTGACTTTGCACTTCTATGCTGTATTCTGCAAAGGCAGCCAAACTTTTCTGAAAAGTGTCGGTCAGAATTTAGACATAAGTAACATTATCCAAAGCTTTCAAGAGAAGTGAATATTCCTCCTACATGCTTAGGTGGAATGAAAATCATTAAGGCTGGAACCACATTCTGCACAGGCACCAAGCAGAATACAAAGCAAGAGTGAATAATATTTGGTTTCCTCTTCAAGCCATGTTCAGCCTTTGCCCCCTGTTATGCAGCAAAAAATGTTCCTTTCCCATCTCCCTCCCTGTCCTGCCCTACTCTTGTCCTGGGTTCAGCAATAGCAGTCATTTTTCTCCTTCTTGGTAGCTGGTGCAGCACTGTGTTTTTAATTTTGGTCCTGCAAACAGCTCTGGTAACACCAGTATTTTCAATTACTGCTTGGTAGTATTTTGGTCTGACCAAGGACTTTCTGAGTCTCATGCTCTGCTAGGGAGGAGGGGAAGCTGGGAGGCAAACAGAGACAGGACACCTGACACAAACTGACCAAAGAGGTATTCCATACCACAGCATGTCATGCCCAGGATGTAAAAAACGGAGAGCAGAGACCCAGAAGTGTGGGGGTTCACTGCTTGGTTGGGCTGGGTGGAGGTGGTGAGTGATTGTATTCTTTCCTTGTGTTTGCCTTGTCATTATTATTACTGGTGGTAGCAGTAGTGATTTATGTTATACCTTAGTTACTAAACTGTTCTTATCTCAACCTGTGGGAGTTGCATTCTTTCGATTCTCCTCCCCATCCCTCGGGGAATGGGGGAAGAAAGAGGGAGGGGAATGAGTGAGCAGGCTGCGTGAGGGCCTTAAACCACAACAGTTCCTAAATACCTTTTCTCCTTTGTAGCCAGAGAGATAGAGCGTGTTTTGCATCATCTTCTAAAATCAAGCAAAAACGCTTTTCGTCTGCCACTCTCAAAGTTCAAAAGTTCTTGCAAGGCTGGAGATGTAGTAAATTGTCTCCCTACCTCAGATTTAACTAGCCACTTCTTTACCTAGTCTTCTTGCTTGTTTTTGTCATACATGGTCTCAATGGGCAGCTTGAACTATACTCCTTTAGCATGTATAAAGACAGCTGCCTGGAATACAGTACCATAACAGTGCAGTTTTTCTGTTGGTTGAAACTAGCACTGCAGCCAAATAAACAGTAATCAGACCTGCTATTCCCCAAATCCTACATCTGCCTCTCCATCTTTCTCTCCTTCTTTCCCTAGTTTGTTTTTTGTTGTTGTTTTTTTTTTTTTTTTTAAACTGAGCAACAGTTTGTTTTCATCCCAATTCTTGCACAGGCATTTGTGCTGGGGTGAAGGAGAGAGGGAGTGCTGCTGGGCCTGCATCCAGAAGCTCCACATCAGTGCCAGAGGGAGCTCAGCCCCTTTTGGCATCAGTGCCCACCCCTGTCTTTCAAGTATTCATGGGACCAGCAGTGTGGAGTACAGAGTTTCACTTATTTATCACTTCTCCAGGGAAATTATTAAATCAGTCTCTTGGTGTAGAAGAAAATAACGAGCTAGTTCAGAGCCGAGGTGCTATTGGATTGTTTCGGATCTGGCTTGTCTCTTAAGCTCCTAACTTTTCTGCATGCAGATGTTATCCAATTAGTTCGGAGGCAGAAGCAGAGTTTCTTGACTCAATTTTTTCTTTCCAGTCCAAATGCCCGGCAGCTAGGGAGGGAAATGGATGGCACTGGAATAATAACCACCTTCCCTGAGTTTGAGAAAAGCAGTTAAGACCAATCTTTTTTTCAGTGTTTTCAGAAATTCTTCCAAGCTGTACAAAAGGTATTGGGGGATGAGGGGGTGTTGGGGTTTTATTTCATTATTCCTTGATATGGCCAGGTTTTTTCTCAGCCGCTAAACAAAGTAAGCAGAGAAAAGATGCTTTGGTTGTAGTTTTGTGATTAAAAATGTCTGGTCCTAAAATCTTTCACAACAGCCTCATCTGATTTGTAATGATTCTTTTTTTTTTAACTTCTCTCCCCACTCTGAACCCTCCACCCAAAATGAAGCCTAAGCCTTATGAGATCAGACATCTGGTAGCTAATCAGGATTTAGAGCAGTGATCCAGTTGCCATGTTTTATAGAAGGTTTATTTGGTTATTCCTTAATAGAAAATTTATTTTTTTAGCTACTTCTCATGTAACCATGACCAGTAAAAGCAATTTAACCTGAGTAGCCATTCCCCCTTCCTTTCCTGTGGATGCCTACAGCAACCTTCAGGAGAGGTGCTAGTGCAAAGGTCTGTGGCTTCTGTGGCTGAGGCAGGTTTGCACAGACAACAGTACAGTGCTTCAGGTAGTCTCTGTATAGCTGTAAATTTGTTCATCCATCAGTAATTCACAGATGCCTCTCTCATGGAAGCTATGGAGAGAAAGGGAGTTTAAAGCAGTTCAAAATCAGTCTGATTTCATTGGAGTGGACACTTGAGCACTGAAATGTGTATGTAGTTAATGCTCGCAAACCTGAACACTAGCAGAATCACAGCCCCTGTCTTCTAGGACTTTACAAAATAAACATTTTAACATCATTGTTACTCTGTGCTCCATGAGTTGTTCTTTCAGAGATTTTGCCTCAAGGAAGAATAAGGAGTAGCTGTCATGTGAGATTTACTCAGGGTTGGCAAAATGGTGGCATTTGTCACTTCTGCCCTCTGCCTTCTACAAACTGGCACTAGTGTGTGTCAAACTGGATATTGTGTTGACTTACTTCTTCCTCTTTGTTCTTCTTGAGAACACCAAGTAATTAATATAGTCTGAAAATGTAGTGTGGCACAACCCCTTATTTATTTTTTGGGGTAGTTTTCGTACAAGGAGGCTGTGAGAGCCTTAGAGGCATCATATTTCAAAGACACTTTGCTAAAGCAAAATCACTGAGAGATATTAGGTTGAGCAGTTTTCTTAGGGCTGGATCAAATATAATTGGCACGCTTGCTGTATGCTGCTATGCGTTTCGTGGTGTTAACCTCGGCTCACTGAAGTCTGAGTAGCTATCATGTCAGTGACAGTGATGCGTCCGAACAGTCCGAGGGAGAACTGCAATTATTTAGCATTTTGTTTAATACTGGTGGAATTAAATAATTAGTTGTGAAGGTTCATATCCAGTTACCTCCTTTCCTAAACCAGAAGAAATCGTGGAAGTTTGGTGGTAAATGTTAGCAGAATGAGAAAGAAATGTAACATAATTTGTGGTGTTCCAGTCACTAATTTTTTCTTTCCCTTTCTCTCTTGTCTTACAGGGCACATTTTCGAGCCATTTTTGAGGAAATGTGGTGAATGTAAGCTTGCTCTCTTTGGGGGGGAAATTCTGGTAAGTGGTGCTGTCTTGTCAAAAAAACAATTATGGTTTTCAATTAGAATTTCAGAAATACTGTTTTAAATTTTTTCAGTTTAATTTTTTTTTAGCTGATGGAAAGTACAGAGACAAAGTTGGTTGTATGTGGTTTTCTTCCTCTGCTGTGGAGACTCACAGCATGAGAAGCATTGACAGAAAACAGCATGCTAGGCCTCAGGGCGAGGAATGTAGTTTCATTTGCTCCAGTGGCATCTGCTTATTGTGTTTGCAGCTGTTATAATCTGCTCAAGAGTGTGCTAAAACCTGGAGAAGAAACACAAAGGCCTAATTTAAAAACAAGGGGAAGAAAAAGCATGCCAGTGGTATAATAAATCAGGAGCAATAATAATGTAGAAGGAGCACACACACCACCCAAAGTGGTGAGCATGTCCAATCATTCTGAAATCTTTCTATCCATTCCCAGAATGTCAGACTGGCACACTTGCCACATCTACCTATGATGATTTGTTTATGCCTGATAGTAGTAGTTATTGCATTTAAATGCTCCTGTGTGTTGTACCACTTTACCTGCTCCAGCCCACAAAAACAAGGTTTGCTGCTTCTCTGGCCGTTCTGTTTACAAGACTTCCAGAGGCACGAGCTTCTTGCAGACTTCAGGTCCTACAGTGCTATGGGAATGTGACACGTTGTCTGTGAAGTGTCTGTGCTGCTGAGCTGCACTGCTGTGGGGAAAAGAAGGCAGAGAAGAAAGTGAGCTAATTAGTGACATGCCCCAACTAGAGCACAGTAACCCAAAGAAAACTCTTCCAACCTGCAAAAAAGCATCAAACCTGGAGCAGTTTCTAAGCTCATCTTGCTTTTCCCCCTAGGAAACTGTCAATACATAAACTTCCAGCTAATGCCAATCGATCATTGTCACCCTTGGGGAAAAAAAAAAAGCCAGCAGAAGTTTGTTTCACTTCTTTCCCTTGGCCAGGCAGGATATTGGAGTGGTATTGTTTCTTCAGGCAGTGTGTGCAGATTGCCGATGGAAACTAGCTTATTCTCCACTGGCAGAAGACTTCAGAGCTGGATAGCCTGCAGGGTAGAAAACTGAAAATCAAAGATCGGCTCTGTGGGAACACTTGTTCTTTTCTGCCATTTAAAAAAACAGATGTTGTTACATCATACACAAGGAACTGGATTAGCTAGCAGATGTTTAAATGTAGATCACTTAGTCTTCTGCAGAATGCATACTCTGAGAGTTAAGACAAAGATCAGAATTTTATACAGAAGTTGACCAAATGCACGAAAAGTCCTGGGCAATGGTACAATGGTGAACCCTACTGTAGCTCATTCTTTTAAGCAATTTTCTCTCTTCAACTAGGCCTTTCTGATAACTGTGCATTTTGTAAACTTGCACCTATATCCATATATTGGGAAACATGAACAGCAATTATTTAACTAGAATTTAGTTGCAGGGCCAAAAATAGGCCACAGACAAGAACATGAGCTTATTAGTCCATAAGGTTCTGTGCTAACTTCTGTTAATGCAAAAGAGGATAGGATCTATATCTAGGGTTTGTTTTGGTGGTAGTAATGATACTCTGCTCCTGAAAGTTGTCCTTACAAATCGGCTGATCTTTGTGTGGGGTGTGACAAAATGTAGTGCTCATGGGGTAAGGAGTAGATTCATAATTCAGAAACAGTGATGCCATGTAGCACCAAGGAAGAAATCAAGAGCCTTGATTTTCAAAATTCAACTGTCTGGAAGTTCTATGGCTTCTCTGGGCATCTGTTCCCATGTCTGACCAACATCAAAGTTAAAAACTGCTTCCTTGTCTGTTGTTATTGCTTATTACCTGTCAGTGCAGACTTTGCATCTTCCCTGTCTGTGTGAGGAGTCTTAGAGAAGACCCCAAAATTGGAGAAGCTGCTTCTTGTGACTCCAAGGAAATGTGGTGTCACACAGATGAAGTAGACTAGTTAGTGGGGGGGGGGGGGGGGGG
>JASSUY010030736.1:0-21490 GCA_032466535.1 Forpus xanthops | reverse complement strand
CACAATCTGGTTCACAGAGGTTCTTCCTGGTTGATGTTGATCTTAATGTCTTTCCAACCCTAACTGTTTTATGATTCTGTGATTCTGTATTTCTTAACCCATGTTCAGACTTGAAGAACATGGCTGCTTCACTTAGTTGAATCTCAAAACTTGGGAAAAGGTTGGCTGACAAGTTGATGTTTGTGAAAATTACCTGTTTTCCTGACTTGCCTAGATGTATAATCGGAAGAAGAGAGACACTTCTCACTGTTGAATTGTAAGCAGCCTGGAAATTCCTCAAGCCAGTCTGGAGCTGTATTTATACCACTCCATGCTCCAGGATTTTGCCCCAGAATTTAATATTGTTTTCCTGGAGGCATTATAATATGTAAACAGACTGCAAATTTTGCTTGTTTTCACAGCTGTTCCTTCCCCTCTTCCCACTTCAGACTGTTTGAGATAGAATAATCAAGAACCTTGAGTTTCTCTTCTGTATGGATCTCTGAAATATCTTTGACCCCTCTGTAGCTTTGCCTATGGCATTCCACATTCCCAGGCACTTTAAAAATAAGTACAAAAATAAAACACAAGGAGCCAGTTTTGCCTAGTCTCTGCCCCTAACCCACTGATTCCAAGAACTGGACATCAAGAGGACGTTCTGAATGTATCTTGACATAGCAGCTGAGCTCTGAGGCTCAGCAGTTATTTATTCATCTTGTATCAAAGTCTTAGAAAAGGTCATGCAGCCTCCAGATCTAAAATTCATAATGGATTTAGGAGTTGATTAGGGAAGTATACTTGAATGCTGGGAGGGAAATCTTGGCTGAATTTAAAACTCCCTCAGCTAAGCTGATGATATCTTTCTGAGCAGTATGAGGAGAGACATCTTTTGAATGAGATTCTTGTAAAGCAGCTTTGCTGATGTCAGAGCAGATATTTGCGTGCCACTACAGGTTTGACCTGTCTTGAATCGAGCATAGCATTTGGCAAGCTGTCGTGAAACGGACATCCTTCCACATCAAATACTTATGTGACCTCACGAAGTTCCAAGAAGCATGGCTGATATAGGACAGAAGACCTTAGTGTGATGTGTTTTATTTTTTTTCCCTAGTCAGACTGCTCTTTGCCAGTCCAGACTCCCCTTAAAGCTCTTTCCTTTCATAAGAGTTTCTTCTATTCCCAAGCATGGCTTTTGATGTACAGTATATTGTTCTTTCCCTGTCCATCTAGACCCTGTAGTTGGTCACAGTCACCAAGATCAGTGGCAGATCAAACTGTGAAGTGAATAGAGAAAGGGTCTACTATATTGTAAACCTGGTCTGCATCTTTCTGTGCCAGGTGTGCCACTGTGTGCTTGTCCTCTTCCCACAGAATTCTCTTCCCAGGAAGGCTGTGACTGGTTCAAACACAAATCTTGAAGCTGAATGTGTATCTTGGGGCCTGGAAGTCCACTTCTCTTTTCAATCTAAATTTAGGCAGGGATGCTTCTCCAAATGGAGTCTTTCAATGTTTCAGCTGAAATCTGAGATGCTGTGCTTCTATCTGCACACTCCTATGCAGTTCGGAAGCAACTGCACATCTTAAACAATGGTTTCAGTGATTCCTGGTTGCTCAGATATATCACAGAAGATTTGGATTTCAGCTGCTAAAACACGAATCTGGTATTTTGTTTCAGGGGTTTAGATTGGGCTTTGTTTTTCCATTAAGAGCAGTCAGATTTTTCTTCTCCATTTTAAACAAACAAACAAAAAGCAGTAGTGCCTGCTTTGATTTTAAGAAATTATATAAAATTTATTTTCAGTCTATGCACATTTAATATGCTTGCATTTAGAAAGACTGTGATGCTTTGTCCATTGCTAGTTGTCTGATTTTTATCATACAGTTATTTACATCCTTGATGTCTACCAAAGATGTTACTGAATTTTTCTTGGTGGTCCTTCACACTTGTCAAATTCCTGATGTAAAATATTGCACAGCAACTATATACTGTCTGCAGAGAGCTTGCAATATGAGCTTTCACTGCAAAAATAACCCACTGTTACTTTTGCTTTGTTACCTTTATTCTGCCATGTAAGATACAGAAGAGGTTTTGCCAGAATCATGAGGTGTTCTCTGCAATTAGTGCTGACCTGGTGGTTTTTGGTCCTATTTCTTGTAGCTTTTCATCTTCCAGAGTCATTAATTTGGGCACTGATGTACCTCATAATGTTCTGTTGCATATCTTTGCTATCTCTTCTTATGGGCTGAAGATTATCATGCATCCTTAGGAAGCAAAGTGTGTGAAAATATTTGAGCATTTTTAAATAATCATGTGGTTTACCAAGATTTGCTGTGCTACGCTTGTAATTCCTTCAGTTTTAGTATTTTTCTTTTCTTCTGTGCAAAAGAGGCGCATGTTGCTGCCGCTGGGTATAGTAAATGTTAAATCTGATCCATTGGATTCCTAAGGAATGAAGCTTTTTCCTTGCCCAGAACTGCATGTCTCCACCCCAACTAGATTGGATTTGGTCTGCTCTCTTAAGAGACGTGAAGCATCATTATACTTGTGTTCAGTTTATTAAATCAGATAACCCTACACAGGGAGGTTATGTTCCAGTCTCTCCAGATCTTTTTGTCTTCATAGAATGGTTAGGGTCGGAAAGGACCTTAAGATCATCTAGATCCAGCCCCACTGCCATCTCTGTCATTTTCCCAAGTGTTTTCCTACTTCTCACTGGTAATCCATTTAATACAGCTCTTGGTTTTAATTTTTTTTTTCTTTTTCATGAGGTTTAGGTGATCCAATTTTTTGAATTGTTCAGCAAAAGAAAGCTGGTCTGTGGGCCATCCATCAGATGTCCCTCTTGCTATAGCCATGGGAGAAGAAATAGAGAAGGACAGTTAAGACAGCAGATGGATCACAGCACTATGTGTAGCTGTACCTCCCATCTTTCTTAGCTGGTTTAGCAGCAGAGATGTTTGCAGTAGATCCTGATGTTACAGCAGCATGGAGATCCATGATAGGATTTTGCAAGTGGTGAATTGGTTGAGTTTATTGTTTTGTTTTATTTTGTTTTCTTTTAAATCTAGACAAGAAACCCTCCAAGTGTGCTTCTGAAAGAAAAACATTAAATTTGAATATTCAGATGTTGGTTTGGAGAGTATTACATTGGCTTTGCTCTTTTCTACATCTGTGTCCTTGTAGTAGACACAAAAACTCCAGTTCCATCATACTGGCATGTTTTCATGCCTTCTATTCCTCTTCCTCCCCTGTAGAGAACTGAATAAAAACATGTATGTGATACACTACAGGGCCATCCAACCCATGAGTAGTTCAGATTTAGATATGGAGCAGCCTCACATCTGGTTTCACATCCAGCTCTGATCCGTTAATATTAAAATGTAAATGCAGCTTGGAGCAGGTAGGTTCCACTCAGCTGGTAGTAGGATCCTGATGTCTTGTAGGTGGGATCTCCAGGGAATTTAGTTGCTAGGAAGCATCGCTTCCTCAGTGAGCTCATGTAAATAAATGAAGATATATTTTTTTCCAAGTTTAGTAATTTAGTCATGTTTGGGAGTTTTCTGCAGAGATCAACACACAAAAATTTTGCCTTGACACCTTGCAAGTTTATGGTCCAAACAGTAATCACAGCGCAAAATTTCTTGTGCTGTTCAAGGAGTGGCCAGAAGCTTTTAACATGAGCACATGGCTCCAGTTTACCGTACCTTGTGTCAGAATTAACTTGGAAAATTTTGCCTGACATCATGCCAAAAATCAAAATGGCAACAAAACAAGGGCAAAAAACACCTCCCAGCAAAACATCCAGCATAGAGAGTATTGCCAAACTTGTGTTTGTTTGTGCCAAGTTTATAATCAGGCAGCAACAGGGTCTTAGTAGGTAATGTTATCAACCTGTAGCTAATGAGCCCTGCAGCACAAGGAGTGAGGAGCGCTGCAGAGAGAGGCTGGGCACTTGGTGCCTGGCTTGCATGACGCATGTGTAAGGCAAGGATCATACCCGAGATTACAAAGGATAGAGACCATGATTTCTGGACATCAGAAAAAGCCATTTCTGTGGACAAGACTTATTAAATGAATATGTGTTGTGGTGATAAATACATCTATATGTAGAGTTTAAGGTGTGTGGACTGACCTGAGTGTGTTGTATTTTTGTAGTACAACCACAGTGCTCCTTTACTTCTAGTATTTCTTTTTATGAAATTGAGGGGGAGGGAGGTGGTTAATGTAATTCTCTCAGCATTAATTCTGCCTCATGAATACTTCACGGATTAAATAGATTTTAGAGCTACAATCATTTGGGAGATTATTTTGTCAGCCAAGTACAGCAGAGATTGCTGAAACTAAATTGAGGACAGAATGCATGTGTGTGTGATATAGGATGCTGTGGTATCAAGAAGACTTAATTATTACGGGATTTGTTTAGGAGATTTCTCTCTGCCTTTTGTGAAACATCATGTTGGGCACTAAACATTGCGTGCAGGCAAGTTAGCTCTTCAGCAAGAGTTTGGTACAGATCTCTAGGCACAAGTGTCCGTTTTACCTCATAGCATAAACACACTGCTCTGGTTCTTCATCTCCTACTACGTCTTCCTCTTGCTTAAAGGCTTATCTGGCAAGAACATAATGAAACTGCATATAAAGGAGCATGAAGAAGAGGAGAGATTTCACTGCGAATTAGCAAAGCTGAATATTTTTGGACACTGAGTTATTTATATGAATCAGTTTGCTAAGCTCAAAAATAAAAGGAAGCCTGGGACACAATCCAAAAAAAACAAGAACAGAAACTAGTGTGAAGAGCATGCATTAGTGCATGTTTTGAGAATGCCTTCAGTGCTGTAGCACAGTTCCCATTTCAGAATTAAAAGTAAGATGGGTGGATCTTGAAGGCCAGTGCTCAGTGATGAGGGAGATTCCTGCTTGACCTGTTACTCTATCATCTGAGGTGGAAAACTTTGATAGGGAGCACTCTTCAGTGTCCTGCGGGAGCCCTGCTAGCAGTGGTAAACAGAAGTCATGGGCTCTGAGGGATCCCACACAGCCTCCACTGGTCCAGAAGAGTCAGCAGTTCCCAAGACATGGAAATCATCAATGGCAATATTTAGTGAGCTTAAATTCATGAGAAGTTTGTGTTCATACGGATGTTATCACCCTGAAAACTCAGAGCCAGCAGAGGTTTATACAGCATTCTAATAAATAATGTTTTGTCCTTGTGACCTTTATACCTGTTCTCCACCCACCTAGAGGAATACATTTAAGATAGGAAGTCATATTGCTCCTATTGTTTCTAGGGAAGAGAAAATAATAAAAGATTCAACTGTGTAAATGTCATTGCTGCCCAGCCCATTTAGTATTGAGATAGGGCAAATTCTGCTCTGAAACTTTCCCTCTGACAAAAGCTTGAAAAGCCTTGAAGCTGGTGTGCATCCTCAGTCATGTCATGCAACAGCAGTAGTGAGAAATATAAAATCTACTAGCTCAGTCTGCTAGGATTTTGAATGCTGTGCTGAGTGCTGCAGATCTTGCCTTTCTAGGCTTACAAGGTGGTATCTAGTCCTGTAACAGCCTTTAAGACTGTACTGATTACTGACATGTTTTGCTTTTTTTTTTCTATCAAACTGCATTTCTTAGCTTATATTTTATTTTGTGCTAAAAATAGAAATAGCACAAGACCTTTTGGATTCTTTAGAAAATTATTAGTTAGCAGTGTGCATAGATCCTAAATGTGATCTGAAATGTTAACTACTTTATTCCCTGGTTAACAAACCTTCTCATTCATGTGATTAAGATGCTAGCTAAAAAGACAACTGTGTGGCAAGAAACTGCAACTGCACACTTTGGAAACAGGCTTTTGGGTCATTTCTTGTCTTCTTTAGCTGCTTACAAAAAGTTAAAAATTTGCCTTTTCTTCAGGTGAACCTTACACCTACTTATGGCACAGTATGCTTAAGGCATCAATGCACCAACCTATTGGGTGCCGAGGCTAATTAGCAGTAACTGAAGTGAATCCTCAGTTTAGGAAAGTCCTCATCTTGCTGTGGTATTTGTTGATTGTGCATGACACTTAGGAGGTTTTGTCCATTTTTTCACTCTCTGTTAATTCTGCAATATTAAGGTATTAGTCTCTCTTGGCATGCTGTTTATTATCAAACATAATCCCCCTTTTCTCCCATTTCTTTCCATTTACGTCCTTTAATGAGAAATATTTAGGCCACTTACATGTCTTTCTTCTTTAATGATAGGCTAATGGAGATCAATTACATGAAATTCTGCTCTATCCATTGAGCAGGGTATCTCCAAATACATCTCTAGACATATAGAAAACATGGAGATTGACAGTTGAGGATTGCTGGATACTTCTCATTGTTTTCTACTAATGGTGATTATGCCACATATGTCAAAACACAGGGAAACAAATTTTGGCTGGGAAGACAATGCAGGATCCTGATTTTGAGATATCTTTTATGATTGTTTTGCTGTCTGGCATATGCCTTTGCACGAGCCCAAGATCATGCCTCTTGCTTTTTAAAATGTTTTGCTCTTGAGTTTTGCCCTCTAACTGACTGTAATTATACAAGGAGGCTCAGTTTGAGTCTAACCACTAGCTTTCCTGTATGTCATTAAACATTGCTGGGGGATTAGAATGCACAGTTGTAAATGACAATATATATCTTCATTTTCTTTTGGGGGATTAGGCAGTTTATAAGCCAAATATTCCAGATGAGAGAAAGAGAGCATTATTCAAAGCTGACAAAGCAGAAGGAACGTTTGTGTTGAATTAAGGGGCTGCTTGCAGCAACCTTTTGCTCACCCCAAGGAAGTAAGAGGAGGCTGAAGGTACAAGCTGCATTGCCAGTGTAAAACAGAATTCTTGTATTTCGATACTAAATCATTTCTGGGATAGTATGGTATGTGCCTTCCACATGTGTGTCATCCTGTGCATGTGCTTTAGATGTTACCCAGAAACAATTACTTGGAGAAATTTGTCTGGTCGTGCATGTGGAATATGCCATTGACATGTATCAACAATATCAACAGCAGCAAACCTTTCATGTAACATCTGCCTAGTATGCAGAAAGCAGCCCACCTCGAAAACATTTCAGAAGGTGGGTGCTGGGCAGAGCTCTGAGAAAGGAGCTGTTTCCGAGCAGAGAGACCAAAGCACTCAAGCTGCTCACTGTGAACAGTCAGGAGGCTTTGGGTAGAGGTTACACTCAGGTGATTTTGTTACTTTACTTTTCCCATCCGCTTTAGGTCCTCAAACTTACATCTGCTTTTACCCATGCTTTTATTCATGTGTGGTTTGAGTGAATGTATATGAGACCTGAGTTTTAAATTTTGTGGGAAACACAGACTTGTTACTCTGGTGTTGCAAAACTCCTTTTATAGCACCTTTAAGTTTCCAGAAATCAAAAGACAAATATGTTTTCCTTTTGAGGCTTATATTTAAGACATCACTGAAAGTCAGGTGTATTGCAGGGGACTTTTAATTGCTGTATTTTATGTTTCTGTGTTTAACATCAAAAGTTTCTATTGCTCTGTTAAATATTTCTGTAGTGGTATTTCTGTTAAAAAAAAATAAAGATTTCCTAAGTTGTGACTTTTAAGTACCTCTTCTTCTCTAAGAAAACTCTTCCTCAATAGTATGAAAGACCACTGCCAGTCTAGGCCACCATCCTGCTTCAGCAGGCTTTGTAACAGTGCTGCTGTTTGGAGAACTTTTGTCTCAAATCATTGCTGCTACCTCGCTTCCACTGTAACCAGCAATTCTCATGGTATTTTTTCCCCAGAATATTTCTTCTCTTTTTGAAGCTGCCCATGAATGTAGTCAATGTCTTGCTACCTACTTTTTTTTTAGACCTCTTAAGTCAAGGATAAATTCCAGAAGCTTTATGGTCTGTTGTTAGACTCCTCTGGGTTGGAGATGCTTCTGCTTGTCATCCAGACAGAAACTTTCCTTACTATTTAAAACAAGAAAATTAATAAAAATAAAAAAGAAAGAAGGAAACCAAACACCTTTCAGTTCCATGGTAGAAGAGGAAGACATCCTAGGCACAGCTAGCAATTGGTTGTATAGCTTCAGGTTGATGCAGAGCTCTGGTAGAAGTCTGCTCTTCGATGGACAGTCCTCTAATGATATTGTACAGGAACAGCAGCAAATTTAATATGCTTTGCAAGTCAGGGATGATTGAAGCACTGGAAAACTGTGAAAATTGAAGAGAAATCCCCTTGGAGTTTGCTTTGTTCGCTCACAACTTGCTCTTTTCAGTGTTTAGCCAGTTTGAGTTTAGGTAACTGCCTTGGGCTCATCTGTGTCAGTGGAGTGGAGGAGTGTGAAGGGAGCTTTTTTGCCTTTTCCCTCACTTTTTTTGGATTGTTGTGGGTTGTTTTGTTGTGTTTTTTTACAGCCAGAGCACATGAGCAAAATAGCAGGCGGTTCACCAGTGAAATAACAGTTCGCACAAAGGCTGTTGGTTACGGTGCTATGAGAAATCTTAGTCGGTTTGACATGAACTAGCATGAGACTCACCAAAGATAATTCTCTGGTTATGTAGCAGGTAACACCAAATTTTCTGTGTAAACAAACTTGGCTGAAGCTTAACACAGCCATCAATCTCTGATTAAACTTTGTGTAATTTGCAGAAGTAATTCCTTCTCACATTGCATACTGTTTTCCCACAAGGGTCTGGAAACATCTAAGCCATCCCAAACCATTTGTTAAATTTTAGAGATGTTGCTTATCTTCTGACTAAACAGAAGCTGGAAAAATAGGATTCTTCAATGGAGCCCAGTTAAATCTTTTGCAAAGACTCTTTAAAGTGTCAGATACAGCTTGCAAATAGCAGAGACTGATGCCAAAGATTATTTAAATCTGTATGGCATCATCAGTGAATAATTTAAAAGACCATTTATTATGTAAAAGTATTCAGTAACCAGTGGAAGACTTATGTGTGTGAGAAATCATACTTTCCTGCACTGCAAGTCATCTCATCTATGTTATGTTTATTTGGGGTAGAAAACAGTACCTGTGACTGGGAGCCTCTTCAGGGAGCTAATCGTCAAATCGCCACTGCTGTGATTTACAGGAACAGCCTTGTAAAGCTTCTTGAGTCTTTTGAGACTTCCTGCTTCTTTGTTGGTCTTTCCAAGTCTAATGTAATTTTAGCTACTTCTTAGCAATTAGATTAGGTACAGGCAATTTTCTTGTAAAATTGCCTGAGCAGGTCCTTTGGTAAACTGTAATAACCTTCTTGTGGCTCACAGGCATTTGGCAGGATAATTAAACTGGACTTCAGTGCCACATGCAGGTACTCAGTTAAACGCCACAGATCTGCTCAGGTGCTTAGTTCAGTTTCTATATACATCATTTCTGACATAGCCATATGTGCCTTCTATTTGTGGGTTTTGTTGCAATCTATGCATTGTTTGCTCTGGAAAATCAGAGTTCTGGGATATAAGTGGATTGAATGATAAAGCACTTCTATCTCTTATCCCACAAATGTGCTAACATTAAAAGGATTCATGTTGGTTTGTGCCATATATTTCTTAGGTATTTGCTTTAAAATAACACCCATTAATGTGTTTATTTTAAAATAATGTTGGTTTAAATTAGTACCCCGGAATGTTCAGGGATTTTAAGATAGAGAAAAGTTAATAATTTCACAGAAATCAAAACACAGGATCTTTCAAAATAAGCCTGAGAAATGTACAAAACTGACAATTACTTTGTCGTGCCAGTTCTGTATTGATTTTGTGCTGCATGACACATCCTGCTTGGTCTTTGTGCAGAGGAAATCATGCTAAACTTCTGCCCCTTCCCCTGGCAGTCTCATTACCAGACTGCCTGTGTCTGGTGCCCCTGCAGCTATGCCCTGCATCACAAATGCACCTTTCAACATAATTCTTTGAGCTTTATCCTCTTCATTTCAGAGAGCATGGAGAAAGCAGAGTGTTCATGTCCACACAAAGACATACCCTTACATTTCCAACCAATAGTCTGATTGCTAAAAGATACCCAAGGGTAATTAGTACTGTGTATGTAGTTAATCGATTTAAAATGAAATGCCACTGGTGCTGGCAAAAAGGTCATACTAGGTTTTGTTATGGCTTTGAACAAAAATCTTTTTAGTGAAAGCTGTCTGTGAGAAAGGCTATTGTCTTTGTGTGCTGCCAATGACAAAAGAGAAACCAGAGGGGCAGTTTTCACAAAGGGTGCTGTCAATTTCATTATGTTTTCACCTATACCTTGGGATTTCCATATTAATTTTAAGAAAGCAGCCCTTCCATGTAAGGAGGTGAGTATATCTTCCTACGTGCTGCAAAGGGAGCTGGTGTGCCAGCAATCTTGTGGGTGAGATAGGAGCCTCGTCTACAGCTCCCTAGTCCATCATCCTCATTATTAGAAAATCCTGCCTTCTAGGCAGACAGGTTACTTCATATTTTTATTCATTAATGATGTATCAGTCAGCTCCTCCCCTAAAGGCTCATCTCTTTTCTCGTATTCACAGCCCACATGCAACCAGCAACATGTAGCTGCCAGCTGGCACTCTGGCATTGAGTGCAAGCTGCTAGCCCTTTCTCCATCTCCTGCTGTCCCCTCTTCCCTCCCTTCCAGCTGCTCAGCTCACCTGCCTGCTCTTCTGTCTTCGATTGCATCAATCGATCAAGTCTTCAATGTGTCTTGTTCTCCTATCCCATTTCTCCAAGATGAGGTGACCCCACTTGTAATCGAATAACAAGATGGTGAGAGTTGGAAGGGACTTCATAGGTGATCAAATACCATACCCCCTGCCATGGGCAGGGAACCTTCCACTACACCAGGTTGCTCAAAGCCCCATCCAACCTGGCCTTGAACATTGCCACAGATGGGGCGTCCACAGCTTCTCTGCACAACCTGTGCCAGATCCTCAGCACCCTCGCAGGAAATCATTTTTTCCTAATGCAGCAGTGCTTGTGGTTTTGTTATGGAAACAGTAACCTCTTAAATTACAGCACTTTTTGTTGTGAGGGTATGCTCAGGGATGACTTACATTTTAGTTCCAGGTAGAATAAGTAGAGAAGAGGGAGTACTGGGGAGAAAATGTGTGTGTTTTGTCTATGAGCAGGAAGGTGTGGGTTGGCTTCAGTTTCAGGTTTTGCTATCGGGTGCTTGGCACAACAGCTCTTTTGAAATCCTTCTCCAGTTTTCTGTGTGAGAGAGTGATTATTATCACACTGCTGAAGATTAACTCTATTCTTGGTCTCTGTTCTGCTCCCAGAAATCAGGCATGCTCTGAGGTCTGGGAGAGAGAGTCCAAATTAAATCTCATGATAGAAGGAGAAAAATCCACATTACCATTCTCCACCTTGCCCATTGCAGGTGGGTTGTGACTGAGAACAACAGGGAAACAAGGGCTGAAGGACAGGATGAAAAAAACATAGGCCAGGAGAAAAAGAATAAATGGAACTCCCTTGAGTAATTTATACATGAATATATAACTCTTGAGTGCTTAATCTACTCTTGGCAAGTGGTGTCTGATAAATAATTTTCTCTCTTCCCTCTTCCACACCCTCCCAGCATCTTCAGAAAGGTCATGTGACAGGAATAATAAATCATATCATTTTAACAGGATACAGTGGAAACTCTAGATTAAAAGTGCTATTGATGCCTCACTAGAAAGAAATTGGCTGTCCCTTGGATGACTGAAATGTATTGTTACACTGTTTTCAAGAGCTTCCAGGATTATTCAGGCACCTCCACATAGCACTTTAGCACAGCACTTTAAAGTAAACCAGTATTAAATTCATCAGGGTCTTGTTGCTTCTACCACTTGAGGACAGCCTAACAATGGAAAAGCTCAAGCTTTGGAGGAAGTCTGGATCTAATCTTTACGTTTCTGAGCTGGAGCTACATGCTGCTGTTTTAAGGAGAGAACTAGGAGTTCAGGCCAACACACTTAATGGTGTCGCTCTTCTGTTACATGCAAGACTAATCAATTTGGATGCCTTTGGCTTTGGAGGGGAGAGACGTGGGTGAAAACTGTAGGCAATTGTATGCAGCCAGGTGTCTGAAAAGGCAGTGTTAGCTGAGGGTGTAGAAACTCTTGCTCCTCTGTGACCTCCCTGCTGCAGGCAGAGGCAGGTTTCAGGGCTCGAGTAGGAATGAGTGGGAGGCTGTGGCAGGGTTGTGCTCATGCAGGCTGAGAAGGGAGGTCATTGTACAATGTCTCAGGTTAGAACAGGGGGAAAACGAAGAAAAAAACAAGTAACTTATTTCTAGGGTAGTTTGTGAGCAGAACGGTGACTTGGGACATGGTTCTTGCAGGTGCTCAAACCAAGGACACAGCCCATTGGCTGCTGCAGGACTAGTGCATCCCAGAACTGTAGATGAGGGCGGCGACCAAGCTGGATAAACCACTTCTTTGCACTAGAAGGTGTGTTAAAACTTCTCTTAGGTCTCTCAGTAAACCCCATCAAACCCGGCACATGACTGTCAACAGAACTAAGGGCTTGTTTGCCTTCGAAGGCTGCCATCAGTAAATCTGAGTGTAAATTTACAGCACCTGACTACATAACAGTTCCTTGAATATGGAATATGCCAATTTGTATATAGTATGCACTGAGTGTGCAAAATGTTGCTGTTGAGTAGAGAGTGTGCACTGAATTTCTACCTAAGCTAACTGCCCATAGTAAGCCACAATTTACTAAGCAATTGTTTGGCATTTCTTACATCCTGTTTCTCAGCTTTACCGCTTGGATTAGAGCACAAGTTCTAAAAAAGCAGGAATTTGAACCATGCAATTTTCCTGCAAAATGTATACCATTCTTGTGTTATGTCAATGAATTGTTGTGTTTGTCTCTAGTTTCTAACGGGAGTGAGAGGAGGCTTTAGATAAGTGCAGCAGGTCTGCATATGACCTGGCAAACTCACAGATCACTGGGGTTAGAAAAGGCCTCTGGAGATCATCTACTTCAACCCTCTGCTCAAAACAGGATCAATTTAAAGTTAGTATCTCATGTCCAGCTGGGGATTTGAGTATCTCCAGCAATGGAAACTGACCTGCACATCTCCTGATCCTTGTTTGTAACTATAGGGTCCAGCACAGTGTTTTCCATTGTCAGCTCAGTCACCTGTGTTAAGAATGAGCCTCCTGAATTACTTGATTCCTGCTGATTCAGGTTGCTATTTTCAGCCTTTTCTCATCTTTAGCGTACCTGTGGCTGATAATTCTTTGTGTAAACTGTTTGGTTGTTTTCCATGATTAAATCTTCAAACCCCCTCCTGAAATTGTGTCCTGTAGAAAGCAGTTCACAAGAGAAGGCCAAGTGAAGCTTGTGTGAAAATGAAACATGTAGCCCACCTAATGTGTTGGGGTTTATTTCCTCCCCTTTTCTCACGCTTTAATGTAAAATAAGCATTTTACTGTAGGAACCAGGCAAAGGCTAATTTGCCTCATTTGAATGTGAAAAGGAGCCCACATCCTTCCTGTGCCCTGCAAAGAATGCAGAAAGACTTTACAGAAAAAACAGATGTACTAATATGTATCATTTGTTGGGGGAAGGGGGAATCCAGTGTGCTACCTTTATAACAGCACTGAATTTGCAAGAGGAAGAAAGCACCAGCGTACAAAATATAGCACCGGGAAACTGACAAAGTTAGGACTGCTTGCTTTGCTTACATTTATGCTGCTGGCATGCAAAAAATTGCTCTGAAAAAATACATACAAAAGAAAACATGTAACCACATTTTTCACACACAAGAAAATCTTCACTGAAGATGGTTAAGTGCCCAAATGCAAACAAAAAGCAGAAGCTCCAGCCCAGCCTTAGGGAAATCTGGATTTCAGAGGCAGTATTGCCTTACCGGAAGAGTACACTACTGACATCATAAACAAAGCAAACATAATTTTTTGAAGTATCCCTTGATTTTAATTCTATTTTTAATTCCCCTACCTCTCTAACACATGAACATGGAGAATTAGTCCTGTCATCTCACCAAAAATGCAGGATATATTGGGGGTTTAATGGTTTAATGTTTTTTAGTGGTTATCACTCTTCCATGCTACAGCAGCATGGAAGACAATAGAGAGCAAATGAACTTTTAATGTTATTTCTACAGCTATGGGATCCAGTTCAGAATACGGTTCTTTCCTGACCCATCTGTTTATCCCTTCCTGAGAACTTCAGCAGTGAGCAGTTGGAACTTACCAGTCAGCTTGCGAATCCACTGGTGCTCAAAACTCCCCAAATTCAGCAACCTGTGTGATGCAGATTTGGCCCTGTAGCAGAATAGAGTCTCTGCCAGCTTTCAGCTTGCAGACAGAAGGTAGTTGCATGTGCTCATTTATAATTTATTATATACATGTATTGTCAGTAACAGTAATAAATAGTAATAAATAAAGTGTAAGAGAATGCTTGAAAGTCTCCCCTTAAAAGGCTACCTTAGACTTCCTAAATTAAAAACTGGTTTTGCAAAAGCAGATAAGTGAAGCATAGCAGTCAGCTTTTTGTTCAGAACTGGTAGGTGGGTAACATCCATGGATGTGTGCAGTGCTTCGTGAAGGTTGTGCTGTTTCCCTAAATGCAACACGATGGCCATTTTCTGACAGTGTGCAATACTGAGGTTCAGGACTACAGCAAAGACCCTTCAAAGTTGACACTTCCTGCTTGATATACTGTTTGCATCTTTGGAAAGTGCTTTAAAACTATGGCATTGACACACAAATATCCAGTCATGGACAAGACAGGCCCAAGAAGCTTGAAAAGAGAAATTATAAGCCCACTTCCTTACCTAAATCACTTCCATGAATCTGAAATAGAGCAGCTTGAGGTGTTTGAATCGCGGTTCAGCTGCAGGCTTGTTTTGTAGGATAAGGGTAAATAAAATCTTGCCCTTGAACTATTGTCATGTATTGGAACAAACGTCTTAATGCAGTACACTGCAGAAGGAAGGAAGTGGAATAGAAATTAGATCACTTTACTTTGGTGCACTGTTTCTTGTAAGTGTAGTCTTCTTACGTATGGAATACACATTTCCTGTTGTAAAAATTTTGTAACAGTCTGCAGTAGCCAAACAACAGATAACCTACTGTTGCTGAAAACTAGAGTCCAGATGGAAGTGTTCAAAGCCTGCAAGAGATTGGATCTCTCATGGTCTGAAAAGATAGTGAGTGTGAACTGCATAACTGCTGTGATTGTCATAACAACTGTAGCTTTCAATATGGAAGAAATAATCTTTGACTATTCATACAAATGTCATTGTAAAGATATGAGTACATTTGGTTCTTGCATTTTTCTTTTGTATCATCTATACATTTGGACAGAACCATGTGAGTATCTTACCCTCAATTTTTTGTGTGCTTTAATATTAAACTGCAAGTGCTTTATTTATCTCTGTCTACAGTAATACAGTTTTGCTACCTCATTCTGCAAGTTTTCTCATGGCACCTGTAAATCCCACCTGCATTAACTGCACTATCTGTGCTGTGATAGCACCCACAGAGGTAGGAATCGAATTTAATAGCAGAATCATCAATCATAGAATGGTTTGGATTGGAAGGGTCTTTAAAGACAGTGTAGTCCAATACTCCTGCCGTGGACAGGGACACCCTCTACCAGACCAGGTTGCTCAAAGCTCCATCCAACCTGTCCTTGAACACTACCAGGGATGGGGCAGCCACAGCTTCTCTGAGCCACCTGTGCCTCACCACCCTCATCATAAAAAATAGCCTCCTATGTCCAATCGAATCCATTCTCTTTCAATTTAAAACTGCTGACCCGTGTCCTGTCCCTGAAGGCCCTGCTAAAAAGTCTTTCTCCATCTTTCTTTTAAGCCCTCTTTAAGTATTGAAATAAGGTCTCCCTGGAGCCTTCTCCAGGCTGAACAACTCCAACTTTGTCACCCTTTCTTCATAGGAGAGGTGTTCCAGCCCTCTGATCATTTTGTGTCCCTTCTCTGGACCCACTCCACAGGTCCAAGATCTTGAACAGGGGACTCCAGAACTGCATGCAGTACACCAGGTAGGGTCTCAGAAGAATAGACTAGAGGAGGAGAATCACCTCCCTTGACCTGCTAGCCACGCTGCTTTTCATGAAGCTCAAGATACAGTTGTCTTTCTGGTCTGCAAGTGCACATTGCCAAGTCATATCTAATTTTTCATCCACCAGTACTCCCAAGTCCTTCTCTGCAGAGCTGCTCAATTCCTTCAGCTCCCAGTTTGTACACATACTGTTGATTGCCCCAACCTGAGTGCAGGATCTTGCACTTGGCCTTGTTGATCTGAGGTTCACAGAGACTCACTTCTCAAGTCTGTCAAAGATGCTCTGGATAGCATCCCTTCCCTCAAGTATATCAGCTGCACCAATCAGCTTAATGTCTTCTGCAAACTTGCTGAGGATTCACTCCTACTGCCTATGCCATTAATAAAGACATTGAATAATAAAGACGGTACTAGTGCCAGCACAGACCGCTGAGAGACACTACTGTTACTGATCTCCATTTGGACATAGAGCTAGCAACTGCAACTCTTTGGATATGGCCATCCAGCTAATTCCTTCCCCATCCATCCATCAAATTTGTATCTTTCCAATTTAGAGACAATGGTGTCATGTAGGACTGCCTCAAAGACCTTACAGGAGCCAAGATAGATAGTAAATTTTTATTTTCATTAAAGCTGCTTTCTTATTCTTAGTATTAGAAAAATGTTTCAGCCATACTATTGCATCATATCAAATGCTTTAAATAATAAAACATAGCAGCATGAGAATTCAAAGAATTCCTTAGGACAGAATTATTTTTGATCAGACTTTGTACTCTGACTTTCTAGAGTAGCAGTTCCAAAGTTATCTTTCTGGATGGTTACACAAAGGAGCAAGACACCACATGCTCCAGTGACTCAAGTATTTGATAATGCTTAATGAGTGGTGCTCTTAAAGCTCTTATTCCTTGAACATTACATTTACACATGTCTCAACATAGCTGAAAAAGTTCTGCAGTGGCTGATGGTCAGCCAAACTATGGACCACACGTTGTAGCCACTCTTTGGGCGCAGGTCACATGAAGGGTGATAAATGAAAAAGGACTAAAGTCTGGTTTTCTCTTTATGTAGGAGCAGTTTGATGTTCTAGATGAAGTATTTTGAGTGGCTGTAACACAGGATCACTCTTCTTTCAGAGACCACACTTTTTATGGACACTCAAAATGGTAATTTTTATCTCTTCATTGTGATTAGAGAGCAGATGCAGGCTTTTATTGTGGTACAGTGACCCACACAACTCACTGCAGAAAAGGGAAGCAAGAATCCATCTTTTCATAAGACTTTCTCTTCTTGGAAACACTCCAGGCACACAGAAAGAGGAAGCCTTAAGGATCTCATCTGAGTTTTGCATGATACCATTGCAGACAATCTGTCTACATCAAATGATGGGGAGCTGGAGGAATTGGAGAAAAGGAAAATTGTGAGTAACAGAGGTGGAAGCTTGTCTTATGAGAGGAGACAAAAGAGGATGGAGGGCATGAGCTTGGGATTAGTTTCTTTATGTCTTCATTACACAAAGTTGAGGGACAAGGCACATTCAACCCTGGTATTTTCCCTTGTGAGTTCTGAAAAACTGTACCATTAATGTATGGGGTTTTTTTCTCTTCTCTCTTTATACAGAAGTTATTTCAGAAGCAACACTGATCAGGTAGAGAAGACAACCTTTAGTTTAATCTTTTATTCTCACGATAGTCGTCATGGCTTCCTTGATCTGGTTTCCTACCACAATTCATCTTCCCATGGAAAAAATATTCCCAGCATCTGTTCTTGCTATCCTTGCACAGAAAAATCAGTGTTGCCTTCAGTTCTCCCTCATCAGACTATACACCTTCAAAGCTGCTAGAGATCAGGCATTAAGTGAGTGGCAAGGCAGGAAGGTTTATCCTAACAATCATATTGAAATCAGGTCCATGAAGTCCCCTGAATTTTAGAAGAAAGAGAGAAAGGAAAGAGTAGTTTGCTGTAAGGTAAGTGAACTATGTTACAAACAATTTGAATGTACTATGACCGTAAAGGACTGAATAACACTGTTCATTCGAACATAGAACAGATCTTTTGTGCATATTCTGTGCAAAGAGCCAGTTAAATATACAAGTCATGTAAATTTAAGCTAAAAATTAAATGCTCTGTGTACATCCAAATGATACTTTAGAAATGCTTGTCCTGGTTCTCCCTTTCTTGGACAGCATGTATTAGTTTTACTGTTGAGAGGTTAGCATGTGTTTGGCTAGGTTTTTTGTTGTGTTTTGTTTTCTCTTACTGCTTTCTTCAGTGAGGAGATTGGGTAAAACTCTTTTTTGATCTCTCCTGAGATCAGCACATTCGATCTGCCTGTGTCCAAAAGAATTATGTCAAAGCAATTGCTTGTATTTGTTTGTTAGTGTGTTCTCCAGCAGCACTGTCGCTTGAGGGTCAAACTGGAATACATTAAGCTGGAATTGGGGCAGAAACTGTAGCCAGCCTCGAGTCGATGCCTCTTGAGATTTGTGAAAGTGACACTTCTGGGGGTCATTGCATTAACTTCCATAGCATTTCTGCATCTGCTCTGGGTGGCTGACAGAGGTCGATGGGATGGATAGACTCACATTCTCCCTTTTAATTCTTGCTCTGTGTGTCTGAAGTAAAAGGACATTCCTTGCATCTTCCTTATTTCTTAATATTTCAAAAAGATTTTTTTAAATCCATATATTAAGTCTGTTTGCTCTTCTGTAGTTTCCATCATTTTCATTTAGGAAGATTACCACAGTTACTTCATCTGTAAAAAAATGTTTGTGGAGTCCAGCCTATGCGATCCTTGTAATAGTACATCTTTTGACATAAGCAAGCCTTTACAAGGCTGAAACACACAGATGCACATGTGTTTAACAGAACACCTTAATGATGTAGGATGTAGCTGGAGTTGTGCCAGAGGAAGAGGGAAAAAAATGCATCCAGGAGAACAAAGAGTATTAAGATGCAAAATTGCACAATTCAAAGTGTACTTCAGCAGGCTTCAATTCATCTTTTATCAGTAGGTCTGAAACCTTGCTCTTGATCAGCTTTCCCAAACTTTTATTGACTAAAGAGTTGCCAGTCACAGTTTTGGGACTTGAGATCTGTTGATAGTAATACCAAGCATAGCAGAGACCATGTGGTAATGTGTCTGTGAATACATGTGCGCAGATATATATAAACCATAATTGGACAGGCCTTTTTCCTACCAAAAATTTTCACAAGCTTTCCTGCTTTAGTTCAGTTTGCAGAAGTTTTGTACTACAATAGTTTACTTAAGATGGGATGTTTCTGTTACGTTTGTAACATTGCACTGAGATTTTTCTATGCTACATATGTGTGTTTTTGTGGGTATCAGTTACTGAAAGTGATTCCCATGTGTTTTTTTCCCAGCTGTTGAACAGAAGAATATCTGTATGATCATAATAAAATACAATTAAATGTTTGTGTGAAATAACGCCTTCTAAATCTCTAGAATGGCATATGTGAACCAATGCTGAGCTGAAGTAATGGAGATTATATTATCTGTTTTATTTGCAGAATTTACATTGCAGCTTTCAGTCATAAGTGGGTTCATTCTAGAAGCTTAAAAGAAGCTGATGCCAGAAACTGGCACAAATCAAACACTCCCCAACCTTTCCTACTTCTGCACATTGACAGGATTAATACTTTCTGGCCAAAGGCCCAAGTTAAGACAGACAGCACAGACAAAAGCTTGCACTGTGTCCTTAAAAACCACCAAACAAATACTGGGAGGCTGTGGGACAGAGCAAATTCAGTAGCCAAGGCCCCCCACTTATTGCATTGTCCTTAGGAGTCCACCTGCCAGACCCCTTCCTTGGGAGGCAGTGCAAAAGCTTTCTTGGCACTTCCCAGTTCCCTTGGCAGGGTGAAGGGGAAGGAGAAGACAAATGGATAGCCCAAGGGATCTGTGAGGTGCCTGTGGGAACAGTGTTTATGCCTGCTTACTTGTGGCACTAACTTGTTTTCCTGAAGAAGGTAGGTAGTCTATCAGACCATGCCAGAAGTGTGAAGTTGGGAGAGAAAGTATCTGTTCAGGTATGGAGGACTCCTTCCCTTAGCCTGATTCTCTGAGATCACTTTCTGTCACTGGAGGATCTTGGAATGGGATCCCAGACAGATCCATAGGACAAGATCCCAGTAGCAGGCAGCAGATGAAATGAATTGCTGAAGCAAGGAGTCACAGGTGTTCTCTCAATGGCAGAGTTGTAATAATCCCCATTGGTTTCCCAAAAGTTGTTTCCTTGCCATCTCAGGGTGAGGAGGTTCGCAGTGAGGATTTGTGGGGAGGTAGGTGCTGGGACTTCAGAGGTGGCTGCCTGCAGAAGACGGACAGATGAGTGTCATCCATACTTAGACAGCACCCCAGCCCCAAAAGGTTGGGACTTCCCCTGGAGATATTTGTTAGGCCATAAGCAGGAAGGCTGCTGGGATCACTCCCCTGAGAGGGGAGGGTTTCTTAATTATAAACACAAAGCACTGTCTGATGCAGTGACTACTCACCTGACCTCCAGACAGTAGACCTCACCTGCAAGAGCTCCTGCTTTATGCCTAAAAACCCCAGATGCATGGGTGTGCACCCTTTTTAAATCAAACACAGTTTTTCTCTCAACTTTGCAGGGATGAACAGTAAATCACAGCGTGTGTTGTAAAGGGTTAATTACTGATTAATTGCCCATAGCAGATTGCTGCTGAAAAAGCAAACCAAAATTGTTCATTCACAGTCTGGATTGGATTAGTTTCCAGTTTCAATGTAGTTTCCATCTTTGTAGATTAGAGCCCGCTGTTATAAAATTTATTTCCTCTATGAATACTCTTATACTGTGAACAAAATAACAAAATTCCCATTAGGCTTTTTACTTATAACAAAGCTTTCTGCTACCCAGTGTCTTCAGTGCTTTAATCTCTGTCCCCCGAGCACACTTCCATTTTTTCCAATACTTTATTTGAAAAATGGAGCAGATGAACCTGATATGTTATTCACGGAACAAGGAATCCAAAGAAAAATACAGCATCACTGTAACCTACCTACTCATCTTTTCATTTTCATTTGTTTGTACAGCTGAGGCTCACATTAGCCTTTTTGGCCGTAGCCTTGCGTGGGAAATTCATGTCAAGCTGATTGACACCCAGGACCCCTGGTCTCATATTTAGTCTCTGCTTCGGAGGATAGAGTCCTCTCTCTCCCTCTCATCCTGTAAGTACAGCCTGTATTCTTTGTTTTATAAAGGTGATTCTACACTTGGCCATTTTAACACCTAAACTGGTTTCTCCCACTTTCTACAGATCCCAGTTGCTCTGTGTCAGGCTTTTCCTTTTGTTGTTTGGGTTTTTGCTGTCCCCAGTCTTGTATCTAGCCATAATGATTTAACTTTAATCCAGGTCACTGATAAGGCTATTAAATCAGGGAATCATATAATCATAGAATAGTTAGGGTTGGAAAGGACCTTAAGATCATCTAGTTCCAACCCCCCTGCCATGGGCA
>JASSUY010030734.1:0-32101 GCA_032466535.1 Forpus xanthops | reverse complement strand
ATAAACACTGGTGTTATCAGCACTGTTCCCGAGCCGAAAATCCAAAACACAGTGCTACACCAGCTACTACTTAAAGGACATAAATGACTGCTGCTGCTGAACACATGACACTTGTGTTTGGACGCAAGAAAGACTCAAGAAAGTATCCTCCTTTACCTGAGGGAGTTTTGTTGGATTAATCTTACAGCTTCTGTCCTGCAGCTGGGCTAGTTAAAGTCCTTTTAAAACTCTCCTACATCCTACAGTGCACTGCTTCCCAATACAAAGGTTTCACCTTAACACCAACGAGCCTCATCTTTCCTTGGGGATACCTCTGCCAGAGCAGCTTCCCCCATGGGAAGGATGTGTCTGTGGGGGACTTAGGATGAGGCAAGCCTCACAACTCCACTTGAGAAACGCCCAGAATGCCCAAAGTATTTCAAAGGAGTGAGTTTTTAACAAAGTTTTATTGAAAATAACAACTCATGCACATAAGAAGTCACATTAGTGCAACACAAACAGCACGTGAAAGAAATAAGCAACTTAACAGTGAGGGTCTCTTCTCAGAAAGAAAGCCAAAATGCCGCAATTATGTCCTTTACAATTAATTGGACTGAAGTGGCCCAGGTCTCCAGCATTCAGATGTGGAGATCGTTTTGTGCCAGCCATGAGGACTTCATGAGGCTGGTGGGTTAGGATTTCATCTTCTGTTTGTAATAAAGTAACTTGATGCACTTCATTTCTCCCCTTGGTTGGGTTGGACTCCTGGCCTTGTCTTACATTTTGTGGTGAGCCCAGCCAGATCAAGTGTGCTCCAGTTGGACAGGGGCAATGCCATTCTTCCATCTCCTTCCTTTCCTGTGACATCTTTTTGGCCCACACTAGACTACAAGTGTTATCTAAGAAAGCCCAAGTTGGAAAGTGAAAATAACCACATCACCACATTCCCCACTGGCAAACTCCATGGCCTGTTCACGCAGTCTTTACTTCTAGAGCATTTGTTTTATTCCAGCTCATGCAGCATTCAGCCTTATGGCCTTTAGGTCTGTGCCTGGCCTTCCTAGGTAGGCCTGAAGGTCTACACTAAGTGTCAGCACTTGGGAAAGAAATGAGAGGATTTAATCACCAGCATTTTGAATTGCGGGTGCTCCCCGCAAGCACCAGTGAGCTCAGTTTCTGGGGTGGAAACTGGCCATCAGAGAAACACTGCATAAAGCTGTGCCAGGGATGGTCCAGGAAGGGCATTTGTGTTGGAACAGAGATCCCAAGATGAGTGTGCAGCTTGAGCCACTGGAGCTGGGAGCTGCTCCGATGGCAGCCTGCCAGCTTCCTGCAAAGCCTGCCTTTTTCCAGAGGGCATGATCATGGCCTGCAAAGGTACTTCGCTGCAAGTACCCATCCCGACATGGATCAGTGCACTCTTCAAAGCAGTTGGATGGAGAAATGTGACTCTGGGGACATCGAGAAGTGTTTGTACCCTGCCCTTTGAGGCCCACTTTAGGGAATGAATGAAAAACTTTCTTCTAGATGTTGTTGGGGTTGAGTTTGGAGGGCTGAGAAGGAGATAGTCCTCTGTTCACAAAATGAAGGTTGATGTACTCTTCAGTCATCTCCTGGAACTCTTCTGCTTTGTCCTCACGGAGATCAAAAAATGTTTTCAGGAGGTCCAAGTTGCAGTAGTGCAGTGTGACAACACTGATTCCAGCCACAAAACAGAGCAAGCCTGGAAGACATACTCTCTAAGAACATTCCTGTCAACCCCAGCACACTTTCTTACTCTGGCCCTCCTTTGATTGCCCCTTGCCATGGGACAATGTCTTCTCTTAGGGAAGATGGCCTTCTTCTACTACATGAGGTAGCTTCAGCTGCTGTGCCAAGCATCTTAAAACCCAGATATGGGTCTTAAAACCCAAGCAAGTGATGCCCATCCTTTTTTTACTGCACCTCAGGACCTAAAACTCCCTCCACCACCCTTGAGATGGTGCTTCTCCACCTGCCAGCCCTGTCCACATCTCTCCCAGGATCTGTTTTGCCAAGGCCCAGACTGGGTCTCTGGTGGGCTGCAATCCCTAGACTCTCTCATCTCCATTACTGGAGTGAAAGCACTGGGACCCTGGCACACCCAGAGAGACAAGGTGCTGGGCCCTGATGTGGCTTGGTGTCCTTACCAATTGCCAGTGTAAGCCAGAAGGATCCTCCATAGCCTGTGTGCAGGGTCGCAGTTCCAAACTGGATCAAACACACTGGGGAGTTTTTCACAGTGAAGAAAGACAGCAGCGAAAAGAACATGAAGGTCCCTGTAACGAGGAGCATGTAGCCTCCATAGACTAGGACAGGCATAGAAAATAGCATGTTGGAGATGATCCAAGTGCAAAAGGCCACCCTGGAGACAAGAGAAGACCAGTGGATGAGCTGTGCAAGTGCCACTCCCTAAGATGCTCTGTATGAAGATTTCCATGAGGGAAGAGGAATCTGGGCTCCTGGTTGTACAATATGAGGCCCAGAAGCTCTGTGGCATACTGCAGTGATCTTGAGCCTCTCAGGCTGAGCAAGCAGATGTGCAATACTCATGCTGCTACAACTCAAAGTCAGAAGCTGGATTTCTTCCCATTGCTCAGCTCAGAGACCATGCCAGCTGCAGAGAGGTGACAGCAGCCCACTGAGTGTATTTAGACCACCTCAACTCCCTGTCCTTCCATGTATGGAGCAGTGCAGACCCCAGAGAGTAGCTCAAAGGACTGGGATCATTGCAGAAGCAGGCACAAGTTATTTGCAGCAGCTCTGGACTTGGCTGAAGGGCTGTATGACAGGGGAAGCCTTCAGCTCTTGTTCCATGGCATTGCCAGGCCCCTTTCCTAGCTTCCTCATCCCTGATGTCAAACCCAGAGCAGGGAGAACAGCACTGCAATGGTCCTTGCCCTCTAGTACCCATGGTAGAAGGGACTATCTCCTAGTCCTGTGGACCAGCTCTCCCTCAGCCCAAGTGAGCAGAATCATGTTGCTGCTCAGCAGATCCTGCTGAGTAGTTGAGATTGGCCCCAAAATAACAGCATTATCAGCTGTTCCTCATCTGGTCCCACTCCCAGACATCACATACACCCACAGATGGGAATAGGAGAGTTCTACACATACCCATGACCCCATGGGCACTGAGGACAGCAGCTCAAATTCCCTCCATGGGGATGGACCCCTGCCATCATCACTGCATCATGGCAAGGATCTACATCACATTCCTTTCTTCTGTGCTCAGCTTTCATGGAGTTGATCAGCAGAGAGAGCCAGGACCTCTGCTCACCCCAAGGTGCCCACAGGGTCACTGGTTTGACAGCAGACCTTTCAGAGGCCCCTCTGTGCACATAGCATTCCTCCTATCATCATCCATCTCAGAGGCCTAGAGACAAGGCAGCAAAGCCCTTCCCACATCTTTGCATCTCTCCTGCCTGCTCCAGGAGAGAAAGGCTCACCAGAGATTGGCCGATGCATAGTGGCTGGAGATGCGGTACTGCCTCTGCATGCTGCAGGGGCTTTGCGTAGTGAACTTCTCCGCCACATAAAGGATGGGCCTGGGCAGCCCTCTCTCCAATCCTTGGCTGTAGCTCTGGTCATAGTCTGCATTGAAGCTCCAGGGAAAGTGCTCATTGTAGTTGATGGTCTCATTGACTTGCTTCACTGGGTTTCCTGATGAAGGGACAAGAGCAAGGTCCTTCTGTGTGCCAGCATCCAGGGGTGCTGCCAGTCAGGAGCACAGGCACCCCAGGACAGCAGGACCCAGAAGCCTCTGTGCAGACCGAGGGCACCCAGACCTCCTGGGTCCATCAGAGCTGCAGATGGGGACATCAGACTCACCCGTGAGCGAGATGTTCAACCCTGCCAGGCCGATGTGCAGCCCAATGTCCGCGCTCACCAGGGCTGGGCTGAAGGACTTGTAGGAGGTGTTTGCCCTCACCCAGCCTGTCTCCCAGTCTCCCGTGAACTGCACAGCTGGCAGGAAAAGTAAAGCTGGGGTTAAAACGGGGCTGGTCTCCAGCTTTGCTGTGCCTCAGCGGGGAATCACCAGTGAGCAGGCACAATGTTCCCACCATGGGCCTGCAAGGGAGGGTGAGGAGGGCAGGATTGCTGACTCAGCTGCCAGGACCTGCCTCAACCAGCTCCCACGCCCTGGCAGAGCTCCTGTCCTTCCCTTGCTAATCATCCACTCCCTTCATCCAGGAGTGGGAGAGCTCAGATCCCCAGGGACCTGATTCCTCCTTGGACATCCTCTCCAGGACTTTCCCGCAAGCTCCCCACCGCTATGAGCACCACAGTCCCTGGGACAGGCCTCTGAAACGAGCCTGCTGCTCAGCCTTGGGAACAGGTGAGTTTCATTCCAAATATTAAGCTGTCTGATTGCACTACAGGTGAATAGCAAGAAGACCCCTGTCAAACGGAGGGGGTGAGAAGGGTGGTGAGTGCTGTCACAGCTGGGGAAACAGAAAAGTTTGGAGCATTTCAGGCATATTTTTTGTAACAAAATACCCTTTCCAGAAACACTTTCACTTTGCAGTGGGCTTCATTTTCCAGTGCCGGAAAGAGCTAAAAGCGAAGGCAATGATTTAAGTTCAGGCTGAACAAGAAAACCTACCCAAAAGTGAGCTCAGTGTCTGAATCAACTTATGGGGGCACTGATCCAGTAGCAGCTCTGCAAGAACATTTTCTAGCTGCAGAGTTGAGCATGCCCTGCTGCTGCCAAACAAACCCAAATGCCAGCTTTAAAACAATGAATTCCTCCTGCGTGTCTAAGGAGTTACTGGCTGCATCCTTGTAACAGGAGTGGTGCTGGAGGGTTCTCCAGGGCTGGGCTGGCTAAAGCTGTGGAGCAAGTCCTGACCTTCAAACTCTGCCATTTCCAGCCGGGCACTGCGTTCCTGGGTGGCTCTGGTGGCATCTCGCAGCACATGGGCATCCCTTGGTGGAGGGTGAGCACCGCATTCTGGACCATGTGTCACCTGGCTGAGTCCTACAGATGGTCAGACTTCTGTCTACTTCTATTGCCAGGTCATATCAGGGCTGCATCATTTAGGTTGTACTTCATGATCCCTCACCAAGCAGTCTTATGATCTGAATTGTCCTTCACAGCAAAATTTCATAGGTTTAAGGCCAGGGCTGGATGCTTTCCCTGTCTGGCATCTTCTATCTCCTTAGTACATCTTCCACTTACATGCTCTGCCTGAGTCGGAAATCCCACAGCCTGGTTTCCACCACCAGTGCCATTTATTACAAGAGATTTCCTGGTTTGTACTAAATCAAATCACCTCCTTCATCTCCTTCCTCCTGCCTTGCTCTATGAAAGGTCTTTTACTGCTCCCCTTCCCCTCCAACCCACCCTCCAGCCTGTTTTTTCTTTCAACTTGCTCTCTTCACATCACAAGGATCCTCTCACTCTCCAAACATACCTGGCTGCACTCTGAGCTGCTCAGCCGTGCTCCATCAGCTTGTATGGTCAGAGGAATACGGGGCTGTGAAGCCCATCAGAGCTAGGGCTGTTCCACCTGCATAGTGAAGTTACAGCCAGCAAAGCTCCCTCTAGATTCAGGAGTGACCACAGCATCTCCAAGTGCCAGGGATGGGAAAACCCTTTAGGGAAGCTGTGTGACAGCTTTGCAGGTTAAGTGTAGGGTAGACCCTGCAAGCAGCCTCAGCTGTGGCCACCAGCTCACATATCCTGGACACAGGCCCTGCCCAGGGTTTATTCCTGCCCCAAGCCCACCATCCATGGGATGAGCAGCACTTACTGACGATCACCACTCCCATGAAGAGGCTGAAGAGAACCCGGAAAGTCCAGTACAGCCTCTGAGGGGACACAGGACATAGGACATCAGGCAGGAAGGAACAGCCACAGCTCACCCCAAACGAGCCAGGAGTGTTCCAGCACCCAGAATGGGAGCAGATGCTTATCCCCAGGGAGAGGAGCCACGCACCACCTGTCCGCGGATGCCCGGGATAATGAGCAGGAAGCTGCAAGCAAATGTTAGGAAGACCACGATCGCTATGATGGTGTTGACATCAAACAAGGAGACTTTACTCTGCTGCAGGTAGAAGGGGTAGACACCATCAAGGAGAGTCATTCTGCACCTCCAGGAGCCTGAGAGAGAGAGATGGTCACAGCACCCTGCACTGGCCTGCCAACTGCCTTGAGCCCGTGGTGGCTCAGCTCTAGAATAACTGAGGTCCACCTCGGGACTGCCCAGAGGGTCAAGGAAATGTGAGACCCCACTCCCTTCTCCATGCCCCCTCCTCAAGGCTTTTCCCCAGGAGCTGTAAAGTACAATCTGGAAAGGAGCCAGAAGTAACCCCTAAAGCTGGGGTCTGGGTCCAAGGAACATACAAACATCAGGAGGTTAAAGGAAACTGAGTTTTATGAGATAGTGAAGTGTGTAATGCCCATCTGCAGCTTTGAGCTCCCACTGACACTTTAGTTCTAGCAGTTACAGAGCTCCCCCCATTTCCGGTTTAGAACTTCCCTACCAAACCTGATTACATGCTTAGCCCTTTTGTTTTGCTTATTTAATGGCATCTCTGCATGTAACTGCCCCAGGAAAATGTTGAAAGTCAGGGAATGCTAAAGCTATTATGAGTCATGATCCAATATAATTTCATCCTGTTCCCACATGGAGGAGTTGATTCAATTCTCATTTGCTGAAAACAGTATTAATTGTAATTTTAGGTAAGATACAACCCACAGCAATTCAGCCACAAAAAAAACGGGTCCTAAATCCCTAGAAGTGGGTAGAGATTACAATAAATTCCATATAAGCATTTACCTGGGAAGTTTTCAATGCGTAAATCAATATTTGCTTTCAGAATAATTCTCTGTTCAGTCACCTAGATCATTACAGCAATCAGTTTAATAGAGACTGGTTCATAACCAATCTGGACCTGACCTTTTATTTTCTCCCTTCTCTGGACTAATAAAGATGTCATGTCTATTTACAGATCTTGTTCTGGGTGATTTTGCTGTAACTGTTTGGGGCTATTTCCCTGGAAAGGCAAACCCAGAGAACGGCAGCTTTCAAGTGCCATACCTGCTATGATTACCTGGCAAGCAGGAGCTGGAACTGATTCCCAATACTACACTGTCAGACTGAAGTCCAGCTTTGGGGTCCCCAGCCCAGCAAACATGCCCGTAACACTGTCTAAGTGGCTGTAAGAAAAAAGATAAATGACAAGTTAAATCTTGATCATTTGAATTCCAGCAGCTTCATTATATCTTTGCCCAAATTTCCTATGAGAAGAAATGAGGGAAGGGATGATTTCCAAGTCTGTATTCACTGAAATGTAACTCTGCAGGTTAAAACAGATCAACAATTGAAAGCCCAGAACATAACATAGAAAACGTTGCCTTGTTAAATCTAAATTTAACTTTCAAACAATATCAAGGGATGCTGGCATTTCCTCTACACTCTGCTTCTTCTGGGAATAGAGAATATCCAGGGAAACAACCCTTTCCTTTGCTGTCTGCCCAACCTTTCTTGCTCGATTACCCTGCACAGAAGACCAGCTCCTTGGCATTTTTGCAGCTTTGAAGTAGAAAACAGGTGCCTGCAGCTCAGGGCAGGAGAAACTGAAGTTTTTGCACCTTGGAAAGCATCCTCCATGCAGAAGCGTGTCTGTGGCCCTAGAAGTTGTGCTTTCATCTCTTGCAGTGTATGGAGAGGGAAAAGACTAGAGACATCTTCAAGGAGGAGTGAATATTTTAGCAGAAATGGACAACTTACCTCTGTTTAAAATATCCTCGACTGTCAGGAGAGAAAGGAGGTAGAAAGTTTCCCCTTACAGAAACCCCATTTTCCTGCTCCAAAATGAACCAAACTGAAATGACCTTTTGGAAGTGCCCAGCCAAAACCTCTCCACAGCAGAGTCAGCAGCAGTCCTGGGTGGGGTTGCTCAGGGCTGCAGATAGGTATTTTCAATTGAAAAAGGGAAATTCCTTGGAAACTAAATAATCGGAGCTAGAATTCAGGGATGGGGCAGGGAGGGAGGTAGTCGATTTCTCTGCATTTTCCTGCCCCTATGAGAAGGTCAAATCAGGATAGAACAAGCAGTCAGGTCAACTCAAGGTGAGGACTCACCATCTCCTCCCACCCTCATCTAGCTCCCTTCCAGCCAGGTGGGCAGCACCCATGGTCTACCCTCTGCAGGAGTGAGTGGGCAGTGGGGCACAGGCAGGACGGTGTAGGGGGGCAGCATCCCTTTCCTTCTGTCTGCATACCTTCCTACCTACCTAATACCTACTTCCTTCCTATCTAGCTTTCTAGCCTCATGCCTGCCTGCCTATCTGTCTACCTGTCTACCTGTCTACCTGTCTATCCCTACGTACATACCTACCTGGTGGCAGCGGCAGCAGCGGAGCTCAGTCGCCCCGTTCCCTACCCCGTTCTTATAGGCGGCGGTGGGCGCGGAGCCCTATGTAAATCATTGCACGGCCCGCCCCGCCGCGCAGCCCCATCGCACAGCCTCTCCGCACCGCTGAACGCTCTCACACTACCGCTCCACCGCACGGCCCCGCCGCACTGCTGCACTGCTGTACAGCCCCGCACCTCCGCACCGCTGAGCGCCGCTTGCGTGTGTACGGGGTGAGTCTGGGGGATCGCTGCCGCGCGTGTCCCGCTTCCTTCCGACGGGGAGCTGGGAGACGGGAGATGGGGCTGCACACGCTGCAACCCTACGGAAGGGTTGGGCTGTGCGCGTTGTCGCCACTGGAGGGGGCAGGGGTCCGTGCTACACCCTCCTTGGAATGCAAGCTGAGAACGGGGCCCCACGCGCGGCGGTGGAAGGGATCTGGCCGCACGTTTCTTACCTGCGGGATGGACAGGGTGGGGTGGCATCATGTGCCCGTCCCTGTCCGTGGGAACCAAGGCCCTAGGCTACCGGCAGCCCCGTCTGCTTGAGGGCAAGGCACAGGATGAGATTGGGGGACATGTCCCTATCTACATGAGGGACCAAGGGGCCAGGACCAACTGGTGTCCCTGCCTGCTTGGGGCACACATGGGTTGGGGCCAACTCGTGTCCCTGGTTGCATGGATGAGATGGGGGTATCTGGATCATGTCTTCACCTGCAGGGTGAGATGGAACCATGCACATCCCTGCCTGTGGAAGAGCGGGGCCACAGGACAGTGGGTTGAGACTGTGCATATCCCTGTCTGCGTGGCACAGCATGCGGAGAACAGGAGCATGTGAAGCTGGAACTCTCAGCTGAAGCATGGGAAAGGAGCCTGTGTGACAGCTGAGTGCCACTCATACCCATCTTCCTTGGGCGTGAGGCCCGCTAGCTCATGCTCCTCCTATTGAGTACATCCTGTAAGGGCTGCTGTGACACAGCCCTGCCTGTCTGGATGGTCCTAGCAATTGCTGGAGAAAGCTTGATAGGCCAGGGAGAGACGCAGTGTCAATGTCCCCTTAGGCCTTTATGAACCAAGTTCTGACAGGGAGAGCTGCTCCTGGGGAAGGAAAATGGTTCTTGAGGTGTTGTTGGAAAAGACCAACTGCTGATGTACCCAGTAACTTGTAGGAAGATATAAAGGCAGAGTAGAGGCATGGAAGAGAAGTTCTATTTTGGTGGGAAAGGCCTTCAGTAGTCTGTGGCCCAACCTGCTGCTTGGAGCAAGACCACTACTGTCACTCTATCACATTAGCCACGGTTGAGGTTGTAAAGCCTCCAAAGACCTCTCCACAGTCTTGGATTGACTAGGCAATAAGTGGACCATGGAGAGATGAAAAGTGCATTAGAGCTGGCATGTGGTGTCATGGTTTGGGTTGAGAGCAACCCCCACATATGAGGGAATGGGAAGTTTGCTCAGGGACAGAAGGAATTTTAAAGCACATTTTCTGATTGAGTCTTGCAAGAAGACCTAAGGGGAAGGTGGAGACATGCTCTGCTGTGGCTGTGGTGATGTGCTTTGGGCCTTGGCTTTGCCTCATGTTTCCTGAATGACTGGTAAATCTTCTGTGGCGCCTTCAGGCCTTACCTATAGATGGGGATTGCAACTCTCTGCATTTTGAGTCAGCAGGAGATAAATACAGCTGTGTCTAACTATGGTGACTCCCTTCCTACAGTGTGGTGGTCGTGTGGACCTCTGGGCAAGCAAATCACAATTGCTGCAGGTTGCTCAGGGTGTCCCCAGCCAAACAGGCTTGCACATTGGTTTCAGCACGCTGTTTCCGTGGTGAGAGCTTTCTGGCAGGAGAATCCCATGCAGTGATGATGACTGGGGCCCTGCCACTTCTGGCAGAGGTCCTGGGCATCTTCATGCTTCACCCACTGGCCAGACTTCTGTGTTCCTCCTATGAGATGGGGCTCATGGAGCATCTGGTTCCCATCAGCTGCTCAACCCAAACCTCACATCCACAAGACCATGCTCAGCAGAGGGTTGTGGGATGGAAGAGCTCTGTGGCCCCTTGCACAGGAGCATGTTCTAGGAGGACGGGTGGCACTGGGTGACCAGGAACACCAGCAGCAAATCTGAGGCTTTCAGCATCTCCCATACACATGGAAGTGAAGCCAGAAACAAAAATGCCATCAGTGAAAAGGTATTTGAACAGTGATTTATCCATGTTATTGAAAGCTAAACAAAGCAATTTTCTTGCTTTGTGAGATGTAGAATGCAGGTGAGCTCTTGTGGTGGAGGAGGAACGTGGAAATGCACCTCCTCAGAAACATTTTGTTTTCTAAGGCAAAACACCAATACTCTCATCTGGTGGAAGAGAGTTAACACAGGTTATGTGCTATGCTCACAACCTAGCAGTGAGTGCTCAGTTACACAAACACAATTAAAGTGAGCACAAATGACTATTTAAATCTCAAACCATTTGTGGTTTGAAACTTAAACAAGTGGATTGATATTTTACAATGTGTCACTGCAATTCTCAGTACATCAATTAATCCTATATAGCTGCTGGCAATGTGTAAGCCTTTCTGATGCCATTGTTTCTTTAGATTTTGATTAAAACAGTGAAAAGAAGAAGCCAAAAATATTGTTTTGGATGTGAGCAATGTAGGAAAAGCTGAAACCCGGGCATCACTGCATCGCTTAGTAACACAGCTCCTCTGAAATGATGCTAGTCTTTGGGTGCATACCCACAGTGCTGGAACAAGGGACAAAGAGTTATATTTAGTGGAAAGCCCTATCTTGGAGTTAAATCCCCGCTTGGTATTCCTGTGCATGGAAAGCCAGAGGCAGCATAGTATGACCAAAAAATGTGGCCTTCATTGTCCATGGCTGAGAATTCCTCTCAGTTAGGCACTGGACAGGGCTTTAAAGGTTCAGGTCCCACTCATGAAACTTGCCCTAGATCCAGGGCTTTTGTGGAAAATGAAATGACAATCATAGAATCATAGAATAGTTAGGGTTGGAAAGGACCTCAAGAAAGGATGGTCATGAGAGAGTGCTGTCAAGTTAGCCCAGAGGTGACCCAGGTCTTGATGTGCAGCACCAACACTCCTGGGGATACAGGGAATTGCCAGCTGAAAACTGTGTGTTTCTTCAATGAAGAGCATGTTTCTATAGCAGAGCTTAGCATCTTCCTGACAGGGATGATGAGTTGTGAACCTACAGCTGGAGTATCCCAGGGCTGCAGCAATGATCCTGCTGCACTTCTCAGGCCAGTTGACACTTCCTTATGGAGCTTTCCCAGGGTGATGGGGTCCCTGCCACCTCCCACAGCCCACATCAGGAGATACTGCTGATGGAGGTCAGGATTTTACCATGGCAGCAGAAAACACAAGAGGGAGCTGAGATGATGGTCTGTTCATGTTCTCAGCCTATGGTGCAGTTCAGCTCCCTCTTCCTCTTCCTCCTTCTCTTCCCTTTGTAGGTTACTGCTTCCAAAGACTTTGTGGCCAATGCAACCTGCAGAGATGATGTTGAGTTTGACCTTGGTTCTGCTGGTGACACAGACCTTGGGGAGTAAGTACGGTTTCAGGGAAGGGGATCCAAGGGGAGATCCTGGATAGTTTCTGCCCCTAGGATGAATTTCCTCTAACTCATGGGAGATCATATTAGTGATGGAGATGATTCAGACTGTGATGAGATAAGAAAAAAATAAAGCAAAATGCTGAACTTGCAGAGCCTGCAGGTTGGAAGACTCACCTCCTGCTGTTCATAGGTTACACAGCTTCTAACCAGGAACTGGAGCCTCCTGCTAGTATTATAATGAAAGCAATAAAAATTACCACAAAGGAATAATGTGTATATTTACTGCAAAGGCTGACATGGGTACAAAATGCACAGAGGAGAGCATAACTACAGTGTTAAGGCCTTTGCTTGCTCACATAGACATTGGGGGGATCAGAAGTAGAGAAATATCTGATAGAATGAGAGAGAAGGAAACAATGAAAATCCTTTGGGAGTAGACTGGTTGGGGCTAGAAACTGATTTGGGAACATCATGTTTATGAACATGAATTTCTAATTTTAGACATTGCTTATCCCTCAAAAGGGCTAAAAAATTTATCTAAAAAACTGTTTGTAAAGAAAGAGTCATAAAGAATATAGGAAATACCACACTATAAATGTAATTCTGTAATGAAGGTGCTTGCTTCATTCTGTTTTTTTGCTGCTGGTCTCTTCCAGGTGCCCAGGAAAGTATCTCCTGGGAGGTGCAGCGCTATGATGGTTGGTACAACAACTTGCTGCACCACAGCCGTGGCTCGGTGGGTGAGTGCTGGGCATGGGGTGGGGATGGTACAACAGGGTGAGCTGGCGCTTTGGCATCTGGATCACTTTACAGCACAGAAAAGACATTTCTGACTTGGCCTGACCCAGACAGGTGACCAGACGATGCCACCTTTCAGGGCCCTGCAAGGTGACCCTTGGCCTCAATTAGAGGTGGCGAAGAGCCCCATTAGAACAGTGTGGAGCAGTCAAGGAGCCCAGTTTTGTCTTCCACATCCTGGCCTCACCACTTTTATCAGCTACCTAGGCACCATCTGCAGATCATGCTGGTATTGGATCAGCCCAGAGCAGAGCTGTGCCTTCACAAGGCCATTCAAAATGTCCAAGGTATGGAAGACCCAGCTCTTCCCAGCAGGCATTTCAGTGATGGTCAGGGATCCCAGAGGTGAGAAAAGGCATCTTTTGCCAAAATCAGCATGCAGTTCAAGCAGCATTCAACACAAGGCCAGAGACAGAAGACGTCATGCTGAACCTACACCTTTTCTGCTCTTCACAGGGCAGATATTGTGCTGTTGGGCTGCTGTGCAGCATGTACCTGTCTGTACTGGGAGAAGTATGTGTGATTTGCCTGTGCTAGTTGCAAGCTGCTTCCTCACACCTACAACCAGCCCATGAGCCGATCTCCAGAAGATCTTTCTGAGCCAGGGACCAGGGCAGATCAGGCAGGATGTTTTCTGAAATACAAAATATTGTGAACCCTCCTATTTCCCACAGCCCAGATTGGTCTGATGACACAATTGTGGTGGCAGCTACATAGCTTCCTCTGAGTCCAAATGGCTCTCCAAAATGACATATGTGTCAGCAGCCCTTTAGTTACACCAAAGCCTGTCATGGAGATCCAGTGGGTTCCTGGCAGACAAGCCCTCCCTCTTCCAGAGCAGACAGATCGGACTTTAACATTTGCAAACAAATCTCTGGAAATTGAACCTGAAACTAATCCAGTAATTCAGGATTTCCTCCAGTTCTGTGGGGCTCCAGCTCAATACACTGGTGCAGAGCCTTTCAAAATGAACTTGCTCATCAGTGGAAAAATGACCTCTTGCCACTGGGCTTCTCAGTTGCAGAGGAGGCAACGGGTGCAAAATTAGAGTGTTTCTCTCTCGTATTCTGCCTTGTCTCTTTGCCTCTCTGGCTATTCCTTCTCCTGTTTCTTACTGTGTTGGCAATAACCATGCTGTTTAGAATTGCATAGTCAGCATGGGCAGCTTTGCATCACTCCAGTTACCCACTGGAGTATCAAGTCAGACCTCTAGGAGGCAATTGGGATGCACATAGACGAGGGAAGGGCAACTGTAAGGGAACGTGCACATGGATACTCCCTCCTAGTTTTAAAAGAACTGATCCCAGTGTTGCAAGAACTTTTGGGTGCTGGTAAAAGGACTTGTGTGTTCTTGGCAAGTAAAAGAGTCTGTGCCATCCTCTTGCTCTCTTCTGGACCCTCACATATACTGGTGTGCCCCACTATCACTGTCTCCTGCCTTTAAGTGCCACATGACCCATGCCACGTTGTTTGTTGCTGCAGGTGCCAGGCTGCTTCGTCTCCTGCCGGCCAACTACGCTGATGGTGTCTACCAGGCACTGCAGGAGCCCCATGTGCCCAACGCTCGCCAGCTGAGCAACGTGGTGGCACGGGGACCCTCTGGGCTGCCGTCCCGCAGGAACACGACTGCCCTGGCTGTCTTCTTCGGTACAAGCTGGCACCTTGCACCGGGTGCAAAAATCATAGAATCCCAGGCTGGTTTGGGTTGGAAGGGACCTTAAAGCTCATCCAGCCCCAACCTCTGCCATGGACAGGGACACCTTCCACTAGAGCAGGTTGCTCCGAGCTCCATCCAGCCTGGCCTTGAGCACTGCCAGGGATGGGGCAACCACAGCTCCTCTGGGCACTCTGTGCCAGTGCCTCAGCACCCCCACAGGGAAGAGCTTCTTCCTTATATCCAACCTGAACTTCCCCTGTTTCAGTTTAAGTCCATTACCCCTTGTCCTGTTGCTACAGTCCCTAAATGTTGGTTTGAGTGGAAAAATACTGGTTTCTGGCACACCAAGGCCATGCACTGGAGTGTTCTTTATGCACCACTTCATAGCAAACCCATACCTGAAAGATAAAATACCAAAATACGCCATACCAAAGTTCTGTCCAGCCAAGAGAGTTTGAATTTCCAGTGAACTTTGGCAGCTACCCAATAGCTGTTATTTGTCATTTAATAACTTGCTCATTTGTTTTAGTGGTAGAATTACTTAATTGCAATAGAGACATGCTGTGTCTGACGGCTGGGCAGAGCTGCTGCAAGTTGGAGTAGTTTTTGCTGTTGCTCAGGAGCTTGGTGGAGTGTTGGGTCTCCAAGCCTAGGAATGTCTATCTCTGGGAAATGCTTTCAGCTCATTGATGAAACAGCCTGAACTTGCCAAAGAAGTGGAGACAATTAGGTCCATGTACAGCTTTAAGCTTTGTATACATCCCTGGACAACCAAGCTAAGGTGCTTGGCCTCAGATTGGACCACAGCAGGGGCAGACATAAGTGTCTTAGCTTCTTACCACTTAGGTTCTTCCTGGAGGCAGTTTCTCCCATCACAACAAAGCATAAATGGGCCAACAGCAATATCAGCCACCAGCCACAGCATCAGCAGCAACCCTTGGCCTTGAAGGCCATAGGCAAGGAGGAGCTCAGGGCCAAATGCAGGGCCATGCTCCTGGTAAAGTGATAGCCATCAGATGATCCAGCTGCTGGTGGTCTCTGGACATCCACTGGCTGAGTTTCTCCACCCTGGTCCTTGAATGACTCTTCCCTACCTGTGAGGTCTGGCCATCAGCTCTTGGAGCCCTGTTCCTGTGGGCTGGATCTCAGCACATCTGGGCTCCAGCCCAGCGACTTTTTCAAAGCTGTTAAGCAAGCTAGCAGTGAAGGCAGGAAGGAAACCACTGCATAAGGGGGGGTCTCCTCAGCCCATGTACAGCTCCACTGCCCACCATCACGTCCTATGCTGGTGCCAGTCTTCCCATGCTTACTATGCCTAGGGCTCTGGCAGGTTTCCATGTGCTGTTGGACATCCTGGGGACTGAGAAACCTGGCTGCCCTGCTGAGTTTCTGAACATCCACATCCCACCTGGAGACCTCGTGTTTGACCCTGCAGGCACAGGAGATGTGGTTCTGCCCTTCCAGCGCATTCACTGGGCGATGGAGACAGGGCAGAGCCCCAACAGCCCCCGGGATCAGGTAGGCAGCATTTCCTTTGCTCTTGGCCTTTCTGCTAATCTCCTCTTCACCCCACACTGGGAGCTGTTGCAGCCAAGATGTTTGCAAATATCAAAGGAGAGAGCACCATTGTTTCCTTAAAAGTATACATATCTCAAGTGTTTGAACGAATTGCAAATGCGCCTAAAGGACAACCTCAAAAGTACTGGTTCACGTGAAGTAACATTTGTGCTTGCTCAAGATCAGTGCTTTTCTTGGGCAAAGACAATGTAATAACTCTAGGTCATCTACATGGAGCGCAGAAGAGGAAAAGGTAAAGCAGGAGCAATTCACAGCATTCCTTGGCTGCCTATTTTTATCCCTTCAGTCAATATGAGCAGAGAGTGGCTGTCTGTATTTGCTGAAACAAGTGATAAATGGAGCTTCTCTAGTGCCAGTGCAATGAACTCCCATAACCAATTCATGCACTAGAGCCACTCTAGGTCTGCAATTATGACACATTTTATTAGCCACCAACCCTTATCTTTAGCAATGTACCCCAGAACTGAGCTGGGACTCTTACAAAGCTGTAAAGCTTTTCTGAATTTTGGTTATTTTAGAAAATATCCAGATTTTCTCCTACTTTGTCTTTATTTCACCATGCTGAGGCTGAATGTGTTCCCAAGCCCATGTGCTTTTTATTTCATGCTGGAAAGCTTCCCAGTCAAAATCACCCAAGTAAAATATTCCCCTGAACACTTCCCATGGCACACAACGAGGAGACCACAGCAGCACGTCATGTTTTTAGCAGCATTCCAAACCTTAGAAAAATCAAAACTCTGGTAGGTTTTCAGACTGAAAGAATGGTTTTGTGAAAACATTTGGCAGGGTTGATATTCAACGGGCTGCCAGGGCAGGGCTGTTCAGAAAGGGCAGCTCCAGGGTTTCTACCGTCCCCAGAGCTGTGTTTAGTCCCCTTCCAGCTTGGTCTTGGCTACCTGGGAATTCACATATATCAGATGTATTCTGGGCATAGCTGAAAAGAATTGGGAAATAAACCCTCAACATGCACTTTTGAAAAGCCTGTAGCTGGTCTTTTCCTGTCCTGGCACTAATTCCTGCAGTGTGCATAGAGATTGCTGATGTGTATGCTTGCATCCCGATAGCTCTTGTTAAAACTGAGGTTGGGAGAGCTGCTTTGCAAGACCAAGAGGGCTGGGTTGGTGCTTTTCAAACTTCTTTTTCCACCTTTCCACCAAGATCCTGGTTAACGTGTATTCCCTGTGCCTGCTGTAGATCAATGAGGTGACAGGCTGGCTGGACGGCAGCTCCATCTATGGCACCTTGCACTCCTGGAGCGATGCCCTGAGGAGCTTCTCAGGGGGGCAGTTGGCATCCGAGCCTGGCAGGCGAATCCCGAGGGAGACAGACGGGAGAGTCCACATGTGGAAGGCACTGGATCCATCAACAGGACAGGGTGGTCCACAGGGCATCTATGGTAATGGTAGCATCCTCAGAGGGTTTTCACCTACTTGGCTCCATCGCTGTCTGTGAGCAGGAGGAGCAGGAGGTCCCTGGAACTGAGCCCAGAGGGGACCTTCGGTCCATGCTGGGGGCCTGCAGCTGATTCTTGCTTGTACAAGCTGCTTATCTCAGTGGCAGGAAGGATAACAGGATGAGGGGATACCGGGCTGCAGCCACAGGGCCAGGGGTGGCCCACTAGATATGGGCAAAAATAGACTCAGTGTTGGCATTCCCCACTAATGCTCCTGATGGCTCTTGCAGACCTGGGGAGTGCCTGGGGGAATGAGAACCGCTTCGTACAGGCTGTGAGCATTGCCTGGTTCCGGTATCACAACCACCTAGCTGCAATGCTGGCACAAGGACACTCCACCTGGTCAGATGAAGACCTCTTCCAGCACACTCGCAAGTGGGTCATCGCCACGTTCCAGGTGAAGGATGGTGCATACATGGCTCTGCCAGGAGCCCTGTAAATCTCTATAGAGATGGCACTGACAAAGCTCTCCTGTGTCCTACAGCATTGTGCTGTACGATGGTCTAACCCTACCTCTAACCCTAAACCCTAACATTAACCCTAACCCCTAATCCTAACACAAACATCCTAACCCTAACACCCTAGCCCTAAGCTAACCCTAAGCCTAACAGTAACACCCTAGCCCTAACAACCCTAACCCTAGACCCTAGCCCAAATCCTAACTATAAACCTAACCCCTGACACTAACCCTCACCCATAACTGTACCCTAAATCCCAACCCCTAACCCAACCTCTAACCCTATCCCTTACCCTAATCCTAGCCCCTGACATCCTCCCTGGCACTGCACTGAAGCAGCAACCCTTGTGTCCTAGAGCATTGTTCTATATGAGTGGCTGCCGACCCTGCTGGGGACACAGGTCCCAGAGTACAAAGGTGAGGGGAAGAGATGGTGTGCTGGGAGTAGGAGATAGAACCAAGGAAGCTGGGAGATAGAACAGGAGAGGGGGCTCGTCCCCCTTTCCCTCCAGCCTGGCTGCTGGACTGTGACTGCTGCCTGCAGGTTACCAGCAGCACCTCGACCCCAGCCTCTCACCGGAGTTCGTGGCAGCTGCAAGACAATTCCTGGCCACCATGGTGCCACCTGGCATTTACAAGAGGTAGGAGCAGCCTGTGCCTGGGAAGGGGATGCTCAGATTGGGGTGGTGGCTGGGGATGATACTTGTCCCTTCCTCACATCCTGCCCCTTGCTGGGACAGCCAAGCCCTTTCAGCTTAGGGCAACCCTGGCCAGGGGCTGTGGGTCTAGCCATTCTCTGATATTCCAGAGACCCCAAGTGCCAATTCCAGAAAGTTCCTGGCCCTGGTGGTTCGTTCCCAGCAATGCGGCTCTGCAACAGCTACTGGAGCAGAGAGGTACACAGAAGGGTACTGAGGATGTGGTAGGCTTGCTTTATGTTATGGGGACCCACAGGGGTCTGAAAGGGAAACTGAGTGCAGAGCATGGCAGCCAGCCAACAGGTGAGAGATCTTCCCCATCCAGATATCCTCAGATGCCACCTTCAGCTGTGGCAGGCTCAGACCTCAGGGTTGAGCTGATGTGGAGAAAATGAACCTGGAAGAAGTCCTTGGTCCCTCTATGCCCAGGGTCTGCACCCACCCCTATGGGCAGGAGTGTGGGGCTGTTCCATGTCCTCACCTCCAGGTGAGGAATAACCCGCTCTTCCCATCTCTCCTCAGAGCACCAGGGTGCAGCAGGCAAAGGAGGTGGATGTGGACAACCTTCTGCTGGGGATGAGCTCTCAGATTGCAGAGCGGGAGGACAACATTGTGGTGGAAGATCTCCAAGGTCTGCACTCCCTTGCACTCCAGGGTACATCAGTGGGGAAACCTCTCCCAGAACTGTGCAGGGGCTGAGGTGGGGAGGCAGGCCCCATCACCAGCATCAGCACCCAAACACACACTCAGATCAGCTTCAGTCTGATTAATGGAAGTGCAGATAAGCTGCAGGGCATGTTACACACATCCGTGGGACTGTCCTGGCAAGGGCATGAAGACAATCTCCATGTTCAGCATGGCCCATGGTAGAGGATGATGCCATCCCAGCAGCTATGGCAGTTGGGGTTGCTCCTCCTGCTCTTGCTTGCCATCACCATGGCTTCAAATCCATCACAGATTACTGGTACGGGCCCCTGAAGTACTCCCGCACTGACTACGTGGCCAGCTCTCTGCAGCGTGGGAGGGACCTTGGCCTGCCCACCTATAACCAAGCCCGGGAGCGATTTGGGTTGGAGCCTCTCCGGAGCTGGTCAGACTTTGCCCCACACCTGGAGCAACAGGTAACACAGAACCAGTCCGGGCATGGAAAGTGCATGTCGAGGGACGGCAGGGCAGTCCAGGCAGTAACGGCTTCTCCAGCAGTGCAGGAAGAGGGACATCCCAGCTTATTTTCATGCCTGTGGGGCTGTTGTATTGGAGTAACTAAGTAATTATAAGGTATCAATAAATATATCCTGCTCTAGTGCTAAGCTCCTGTGCCACTTGGTGCCCTGCTCCTCCTGGAGCTGGCATGCTCTGGGAGTGATTCTTAGTTGCTCTAGTCCAAGCCATGACCTCAAGGCTGTGTGGGGCTGAGTATCCTCCCAGCCCATGGACATGAGATGTCTGGGAAACGCATGTTCCTCACTCCTCCTGAGGCTTGCCAAGGTTTGTCTGATGCCCTGGCAGTGTTCTCTCTTCTCACATGTATGTGGTGGGGGTTTCTGGACAGGTCCTGGAGAAGGTTGCTGCCCTGTATGACAACAACACGGCTGGGCTGGAGCTACTCCCCGGGGGCATGCTGGAGGCTGACAGCTCCCTCTTCAGTGCCATCATCCTGGACCAGTTTGTGCGCCTGCGTGACGGTGACAGGTTTTGGTTCGAAAACACCAAGAATGGGTAAAGGCTTCATCCCTGTCTGGCAGGGTGCCCACTGCTCTGCAAGCCCCAATAACACACAAAAACTGGGGCTGGAGGAAAAAGCATCCTCCATCTTCCTCAATGCCTGAAATGTTGCAGGGAGTGAATCCCGCCTGCTGCCAGCAAGTAACACCTGGGGCCTTACGTCTTTTTCTCCAGGCTGTTCACAGTGGAGGAAATTAGGAAGATCCGTAACACCACCTTCCACGATGTCCTGGCTGCTGTCACCTACACAGACCCCACAGACCTCCAGCCCCACGTGTTTGTCTGGAGCAAGGGTGGGTGCTTTGTGCAATCACAGGGCACAGGGAGTGATCAGAACCAGCAAGTTAGGGAGCAAAGCAGTAACAGTGATGCAGGGAAAACATCAGGCTGGCATTTTCTAAGCAGGATGCTTGCTGTGCCCCAGCAAAACAGATGCAAAATGCAAGGGCTGTTCCTAAGCATGGTGGTCACATTCCTTGCTGACACAAGGAGGTTTTTTGTCACTCTAGCTCCTACATAAAAGCACACATAAGTCTGCAGGTTAAATTAGTGAGTGAACTAAATTGTGATGAAGTTGGCAGAGGAGTTAAGCTTTCCATACCAAAACTGCATAATGTTACCTACTTGCCTTTAATTGCAAAAGTTATTAGCTCCATATGACCATCCTGCCTTGCTGCTCTGCTGATGGGCTTGTTGGTTGAGCAGTGCTGTTGGGAGGGTCAGATAGGCATTCCTGCAGATGTGGTTGCAACAGTAGCATGAACTTCCATTTGCTAAAAGCATTTTATCTGTTGAACACTCCAGCCCTTACAAGGCATTTTGATTCCCTTGGCATACGCTCCATGCAATTGCACCAGGACTTCCTGTATTTGCAGCACTTGGATGAGCAGGGGCTCATTTTGCTGTGGCACAGAGTGCTTCTTGCTCAGCCCATCCCACTGATAGAGGTGATGACACTGAAGACACAGAGCGCTTGAGTCCAATTCTGTGCTTGTTTTGCTGCAGCAGACAAAGGTTCAATCCAAAAGCAAAGGTTGTCTTCTAAGATCTGGAGTTTAACCCAAGTATCCCAGGTTTGCAGTGCTCTCTTGGTCACTCAGCAATGAATTCCACCAGCATCTTCATGCAGAAGTTCTTGGGATGAAGCAGGTGAGATGGGCAAAAGATTCATGGCACTTACAGTCTGTCTCTCCCCAAATGTAGGGGACCCGTGCCCCCAGCCCCAGCAGCTGACAGCTCAGCATCTGGCCAACTGCACACCCATGATGATGCTGGACTACTTCAAAGGCAGCGGAGCAGGCTTTGGGATCATCATCTTTGTCCTCTGCTGTCTGCCTTTAGGTTTGACACTCCATTTCTTTACCCATCTCCTCTCCTACAGGAGAAAGGGGCTTAGTGCTCATGGACTAAGGAGCTGCTGAGTCTTGGTCAGTCCTCAGGTACTTGAGGTGGCAGGGTCCTTGGGCATCAGGAGGGAGCTGGGCTTTCATGGAGTGGCCTGAATTAAATAAATCCATGCAGCACTGAACTGGGGCCGATGGGAAAGAAATAAGCCCCTGTTTGACCCTGTTGCATGGGTGATCCTGCCAAAGTGTGAAGGAGCTTTGTGCTATCTCATGCCTCACTCTTCCCTGTGTCCCCAGTGACTCTGTTTGTTGCCTGGATCGTTGCCATTCTCCGCAAGAGAGATTTCCAGAAGCTGCAGCAGAAGCAGAGCCCCAGTATGCGGAGGGAGATGACTGGAGAGGCCATACATGGTGAGGTGGCACTGGTGATTCTGTGTTGGCCCCTGGTGTTGCTGCTGAAGTCAGGGCACATACTGAGGCAGGTCTATGTTTGGAGGTTATATCCAGAGTGGGTGTAATGAGAAGCTGTTTCCCCAGGAGGATAGTCAAGCAGTGAACAGGAAGCACAGAGAGGTTGTGCAGTTTCCATCCTATCCAAGTCCTGCTGATCAGATATAGCCTTGAGCAGGCTACCCTGATCCTGTAGCTTGTCCTACTTGGGGCAGGAGGTTGGGTGAGAGACCTTTCTAACCTGAGTCATACTACGATCCTCTAATTTCAGATTACACCCTACCTGAAGGAAACCTATGTAGAGCACTTGCACCAGTAGTTCCAGGACACACAAGTCTGCAGACATATAGGTCTGCAAGGGACTTGCTCTGGACAGTTGAAAAATCCTTCCACCCTGCTCCATAGCTTGTACTCCTGTGTCCATGAGCTTGAGGTTTGCAGTTTGGAGATCATAATTTTTCCTTAACATGAAATCATTCCCAAACTGCGTCTTAGTGAAGGAGATGGTGGGGTGAATATGGGCCCAGATGTGGCTTTCCAACTGAGTCCTGTGCTCTTTCCCATCAGCCATGGAATGGCACGGTCCCAAGACAGACAGCTCTCCTGTCTACATTCAGCTCCAAGCTGATGAGGTGCTCAAAGTGCTGGATAGGACAGGGTCTGTGCTCCGGAGCATCAGCTTGAAAGCCAACCAAAGGGTGGAGGTGGTCCTATCCAGCAATAAAGGAAACAAAGCTCTGCTCCTGAAGAGCCCCAAGGAGTATGACCTGGTGAGTACCACAATGCCTGGGGTTTGATACCTTCTCCCGACCCCCCATAGGCCTCTGCTGCCATTCACAAACACCCTGCACAACTCAGCTCTGGGCACTGGGAACAGCATAGGTCCCTGAAGGGTGACTGTGTCCTCCTGAGAACAACCAGGTCCAGCTCCTACCGTGGAGCAACCCCCGTGGTGAACAGTAGCAGCACTCACATCCCAGTTGAGCCCCTGCTGCTCACAACCATTTGGTGGGGTCTTCTGCAGGTGCTGCTTTTCAGTGAGGAGGCAGAAAGGAGCAACTTCATTGGGAAGCTAAAAGGCTACTTGGAGGAGAATGGCCTCGAGCTGTGTATGTCTGAGATGAAGGAGCAGAGCCTGATGAAACAGGCAGTCACACAAGAGCAGAGAAAACAGACTCTGGAGACTTTCTTTAGGCACCTATTTGCTCAGGTATGTAGAGGTGTGGCAGGCTCAGGTACACAGGTAAAGGTATTTGTGTATTAATTAAGCAATGAATGTTGCTGCTGTTGCTCACTGTAAATGCTTGTATCGTGCACAAGGAAGCTGCCTGTACTTTGAAGACAAAGGGAGTTTGGTCTTATGGTAAAGAGTCTTTTGGATGATGTAACTGAGGTATCTATAACGGTCAGTGGTGTTTAGCTTGAAAATCACATTATGTAGGAGAGACACATGGTATCTGCCATGAGTTTTGTACGAGGTGATGAGGCACTGGTCTTTGTGCAGTATGTCAGGCAGGTGAATGCCAGCCTTCTGTTCTGCCAGCACTCATGGGTATCTTCTGTGGGATGCAACCTGCAGGTGTTGGAAATCAACAGGTCCAATGCTGGGGAGCTCAACTTTGAATCTTCACAGAAGGCAAAGGAGTCTCTAACATGTGAGCTGAGCAGGGCTGAGTTTGCTGAGGCCCTGGGGCTCAAAGCCCACTCCATGTTTGTGGACTCCATGTTCTCTCTGGCTGACAAAGACGGCAATGGCTATATCTCCTTCCGGGAATTCCTGGACATCCTGGTGGTCTTCATGAAAGGTGGGAGCTGGAGCTGGTTAGTGTCTTCATCTGTTGCTCTCAGTCCCTCTAGGCTCTGGCAACACCACCAGTGGAATGAGGGACAAGATCTGTCCAGCAAATCAAACTGTAGCACTCCTGCAGGTTAAAATTCCCTTTGTTCAGAACAGCTTCAGGTTGAGTTACAGGGCAGTTAACAGTCATTTGTTTTCTGAAAGGCTGGTCAGAAGGGGAGCTATCTTTCACCACCATAGATTTCGTCTGCCCTATCATCTCCTGAATGGACCATGCATCCTGTTCTTGACACATCATAGAATCGCAGAATGGTTTGGGTTGAAGGAACCTTAAAGCTCATTCAGTTCCAAACCCCTGCCATGAGCAGGGACACCTTCCACTAGAGCAGATTGCTCCAAACCCTGTGTCCAACCTGGCCTTGAGCACTGCCAGGGATGGGGCAGCCACAGCTTCTCTGGGCACCCTGTGCCAGTGCCTCAGCACCCTCACAGAGCAGAACTTCTGCCTTATCTCTAACCTGAGCTTCCCCTATTTCAGTTTGAACCCATCACCCCTTGCCCTATTGCTACAGTCCCTGATGAAGAGTCCCTCTCCAGCATCCTCATAGATGCCCTTCAGTTATTATATGTGATTCTGCCTAAATGACCACTGGAAAGCTGTATTCATAGACGGAGGTGGTGAATGCCACATCCAATCAAAGCGGCTCCCAGAAAAATCATTGCTGTGCAAAAGCACATTTTGAGTCTGCAAAAAAATGCATCAGAATGTGCACATACCCAGTTCTTCCCCTTACACTTGAGAAAGACAAGCAGAACGCTGGTACACTATTCACTTCAGTTGCTATTTAAGCTGTAATCAGCAGTATGCTTTCAGTCTTTTTAGAACTGGGTGAGGCTTCACTGCTGCAGGTCCAGACTCTCAAAGACAATGTTTGAAAGCGTCTTTATTGATGAAAATAGGATCTTGTTCTTAGTTTGCCTCTCTCCCTTCCCACCAGGTTCCCCACAGGAGAAATCCAAGGTGATGTTCAGGATGTATGACATTGATGAGAATGGGTTCCTCTCCAAGAAGGAGTTTCTGAGAATGCTCAGGTATTTCTCCTCACCTTTCTAAATGTTTTCACAATGTCTGTAAACACAGACGTCTCCAGAAGCAGTTCCCAGATTCTGTGCTTCAGTCCCCAAGGGTGCTACATGAGTGTGAGCCCACGGGCTCAACGCTCACACCGAGAGCCCATTTCTCCCATAAAACTGGTCTGGGGCTCTGCCCTGTTTTACGTGAAGGACTCAGGCTTTGGTCCTCTGAAGTTCCCATCTCCCCTCCTTGCTCCAGGTCCTTCATTGAGATCTCCAACAACTGCTTGTCAAGAGATCAGGCAGAGCAGGTGACTGAGTCCATGTTTAGGGCCTCAGGGTTTGAGGACAGGGATGAGCTGACATGGGAGGATTTCCACTACATGCTGCGGGACCATGACAGTGAGCTTCGTCTCACCCAGCTCTGCATCAAAGGTCAGTGGGCAGGAGAACTGGAACACCCCATGCCCTGCAGGTCTGGAGGTGATTGGCAGAACCCAGTAGGTAGCTCCCATTGGTCTCTCCAACCCCACTGCAATAATAAGGCATCAGCTGTTGCTCCATGTACATGTTTGGGGCAGCTCAGAGCCTCTCCCCACCTCATCCCTGCCAAAGAGAGATGTCTAAACCTAGTTCGCTGCATCTCACACACACTGAACCTCTGTTTGTCTTTCTGGATCATCAAAGGTGTCCCAGAGGTGCTCAAGCAAAATCTGCATAACCATGCCTCCTTCATAAGAAAGAAAGAGCAAAAAAGGTAAACTCTCCTCCTTAGTCTTGCTGCTGCATCTCTTTCTGCCCTGATGCACATCCCTCCATCACCTCGATCCCTCCAACAAATGCTCCCACCAGGTGTTTGCAAACCCAGCACTGGGGAAGTGGGATGACCATGCTCAACGTGCCTGTGAGCAAGCTGGATACCACAGGGGGGCCTGTTCCCTTCCTCCCCTGGCACCCAGGCAGGCAGAGGGAAGGAACTGCTTCTTGCACAGCCCCTATTGTGTTTGGGGTGGGAGTCCTACTTTGTTTTTCAGAAGGGGGGGGGTATCTTGAAGAGAATCCAGCCCAAGTGCCATGAAATTGAAGTAATGCAAGCAGGGTTGCAGGACAGAATTTGGCGCCTTCTGAGCCTGAAAGTAGAGAAAATGGGGAAAAGTTTGGCAAGCGCATCCTGCAAGTACAGCTTTGGGCTAGACAAAGCTCTATTTCCAACAGAACCATCTCAGAGGAAGAGAATGACCCAAACCTGGACATTGTGAACAACTACGTGGAACAAGAAGGGCGAGAACTGAGGAAGAGACCGGGCAGAAAGTGAGCTCACCCTCTCTTCACTGGGTGTGCTTTTCAGGTTCAGGTTCAGCCTTTCTGCTGTTTCTCATGTTGGTATGCCAGACGGCATAGCTCTCCAGTCAAATGACACTGCTGCAAGGACCCAGCACCCCTATGGCGGTGGTACTGCATAGGGAGGGGATGCTGGACCATCCCTTCAGGAGATACCTCAGCCCAGGCAGGTATATCACAGCCCTTCGCTGACCAAGAAGCTGCAGGAGCAGCCCTGCTTCAGTGGAGATGGTGCTGTAGCTGGGTCTGGGTGATGTACCTCAATTAAAAAAAATGAAGTGGCCAACTGCAGAGCCTGTGATGTGTAGAGTGTATGCCTTGCCTGCAGAGAGGGGCTTTGCCTGGCAAGTCCTGCCTGAGCTTCTCTTCCCCTGGGGAAGCTGCTGGTTCACCCATAGCCTGCCTGCAAGAGCTGAAGGAGGGACTCTGATCTTCACTGCTGTGGCAGCAGCAAATATTTCTACAGGGAAGCAGATAAGTGGTTATTATTCATGGCCAGAATATCCTGATTTGCCCTAATAGCTCCAAGGATCTTCTCCTACCCTAGAATCAGTTTGGAGGGTTGAATATTACTATGAGAATTATCTTTTACAGTTCTTACCTCTGGTTCCATTTATGAGTAATTGTCCACACATTTATTACCAGCTTTCAGAAGTATGTAGTCTGTGGGATGACCTGATATCAAATGCTGAAACTGTGCTCTGCAGGTCACCACTATCCCCGGTGTGCAGAGGTGGTCACAGTGCTGTATGGGAAGGCAGCCACAGAGCTGGGCAGCATGGCCCTGAGCCATACCTTACTGGCTAAACCTTGACATGACAGCAGCCCTCCTATATTTGCCAGGGTGAACCAGTACCAGCTGCGTTTGTACACGGAAGCAACACGGAAGAAGTACGAGAGGAACAAAGTTCAGCAAAAGATCCAGGAGTTCAAGTGCTTTGTTGAGAATTACCGGCGCCACATTGTCTGCGTGGTCCTCTTCTCTGCCATCACCACTGGCGTGTTTGTGGAGAGAGCCTACTGTGAGTGCCCACCCAGCCATGCTGCACCACGTGCAGAGGGGTGTATGGTCTTGGCTCCTCAAAGCTGCTGGCTGCATGGGGCATGCTGGGATCTGAAAGGTCCTGCACAGCTTTGGGCAAACAGTGTTGTTCCAGCCCTGGGATAACCAAAGATTTACTTAGGTTGGGAGGCACCTCTGGAGGGGTCTGTCCCAGTGTCCTGCTCAGAGAAAAGCCAATTTCAAAGCTGGATGAGGCTGCTGACAGCTTTATCTAGAGAAAGTTTGAAGGGTTCCGAGGTTGGTGATCCCACCACCTGCTTGGGCCTGTGCTAGTTTTTGATCATCCTTCATGTGGAGAGTTTATTTTACATCAAACCTGAATTTCATTCAGTGAAACTCAGGCTGTTACCTCTCACCCTTTCACTGTGTGTCTCAGAAAGCATTTGGTTCTCTCTTCTCTGTAACGCTGTGGCAGTAGACAGTCTGAACAAGCCTGACAGACTTCCAAAACCCATCTCCTTCAGCTTGAACAAGCCCATTTCCCCTAGCTTTTCACCTACATGATGCCCTCCAGCTCCCACACACCCTGGTGGACTCCACTGGACTCGATCCAGTTTGTTGATGCCTCACTGAGGACACAGTACCATGGTGCACAGCAGGGGAGGACAGTCATGTCCCTTGACCTCCAAGGAGACCTTGTCACCCAGCAGTTCTGGGGGTTCTGACATGGAGAATCATGCCCCTGTCCCCACACAGCCCCATCCCTGGTGACCTTTTCTTGGTGGAGCCACACAGGCAGTTGTTCCCTTGTTGCAGGAAGGGTTATGGTCCTCAGCTCCAGGCACAATGACACACCCTTCAATCTCTCTCTCCAGACTATGCCTTTGCATCCCCCAGCACGGGAATCTCACAGACCACCTTTGTGGGGATCATCATATCCCGGGGATCGGCTGCCTGCATCTCCTTCATGTACTCCTATATCCTGCTCACCATGTGCCGCAATCTCATCACAGTCCTGCGAGAGACCTTCCTCAACCACTACATCCCCTTCGATGCCGCTGTGGACTTTCACCGCTGGGTTGCCATGGTAGCCCTCATCTTCTCAGGTAGGTGGGCTGCTGGAGAATGTGCCACCCAGAAGCCACATCTGGAGCAGGAGGTCTGTGACACAGCAGGACCAGGCAGAAGCTTGAAGAGCCATATGCAGCCTGCACAGACACAGATGCTTTGCACCAGAGGAATTGCTGGGTCCCTGGCTACATCAGCAGGGTCTGCCACACTTCCATCCACAGCAACAGTGATGCTTTTCTCTTCTGGTTTCTGTTTCTCACAGTGCTCCACACTGCAGGTCACATAGTGAATGTCTACATCTTCTCAGTCACACCACTCAGTGTGTTGTCCTGCCTCTTTTCCAAAGTCTTTATGGATGACGGGTAGGTGGAAATTAAAGCACAGTCCAGGCAGAGTGTACTGGTCATGGACACAAATGAAAGCGGGAACCAGGAGTTTGCTCTGGCCACTCCATGGTGCAATTCCTCTCCAGGTCTCAGCTCCCACAGAAGTATTACTGGTGGTTCTTCCAGACTATTCCAGGTGAGACCCCTGCAGGCAGAGCTGCAAGGCCATGTCCACCCCTCTGCCGAGCCCTGGAGGATCCCCTGTGAGGTTACACTGATTCCCCAGCACCTTACAACCCATTCACTCACAGGCATGACAGGAGTGCTGCTGCTCGTGATCTTGGCTGTGATGTACGTGTTCGCCACCCACCACTTCCGACGCGTCAGCTTCCAAGGCTTCTGGATCACCCACCACCTCTACATGCTGCTCTACATCCTGGTAAAGCATTTTGGCTTGAAGGGAGGGGTGGTGACGGTGCACCACAAGCCTGTGGGTCAGCCAAGCTGATGAAATCTAATAGCTAGGGGGTCCCAAGAGAGCTGTTGGCCCAAATCCCAGCTCACTGCTACTGGTGAGCTGGCACCAAATCAGCCCCTGGGCAATGGCTTGCCATGGTAAGTACAGTGCTGATGGGGGCTGCTCTCTGCCCAGGTCATCATTCATGGCAGCTACGCACTGATCCAGCAGCCCCGCTTCCACATCTACTTCATCATCCCAGCTCTTATTTATAGTGCAGACAAGCTGCTCAGCCTGAGCAGGAAGAAGGTGGAGATCAGCGTGGTGAAAGCCGAGCTCCTGCCCTCAGGTACCACAACATCCCTGGCACATGGCACCAGCTTAGCCCAGGATCTTTGCACAAGCACTGGGGGCTGCAGCAATGCAGGAAACTCCATCAGCCAGTCATAGAACGACAGAATCACAGAATGGTTTGGGTTGGAATGGACTTTAAAGTTCATCAAGTTCCATCCCCCTGCCATGGGCAGGGACAACTTCCACTAGACCATGCCATCAAAGGCTCTTGAGTACTGGCCAGGGATGGTGCATTTACCACTTCTCTGGGCACCCTGTGCCAGCACCTCACCACCTCCACAGGGAAGAGCTTCTGCCTTATGTCTAACCTAAACTTCCCCAGTTTCAGTTTGAACCCATCACTCCTTGTCCTATTGCTACAGTCCCTGATGAAGAGTCCCTCTCCAGCAGCCTCATAGCCCCCTTAGATACTGGAATACTGCTTTGAGGTCTCCACCTTAAAGAAGTCCCCATCCCTGGCCCCTCTCTTCCTGTCAGGTGTCACTCACCTCCAGTTCCAGCGGCCACAGGACTTTGACTACAAGTCAGGGCAGTGGGTGCGCATCGCCTGCGTGGCCCTGGGCACCTCCGAGTACCACCCGTTCACCCTGACCTCGGCGCCACATGAGGACACACTGAGCCTGCACATCCGGGCCGTGGGGCCCTGGACCACCCGCCTGCGGGAGCTCTACTCTCCAGAGAGCCTGGCCCTTGCTGGCAAGCTGCCCAAGGTGAGCCCCATGCTTCTTCTCCAGGGACATCTGAGCCCAAAAGCATCTGTGACAATGGGCTGTGCCCAGTCTGTGGTGCTTCTCCAGCCTTGAAGGCAGTCAAGACCTGGGCAAGCGGAAGCAGGAGATACTCAACTGATGGCTGGTTCCCTTCCAGCTCTATCTGGACGGGCCCTTTGGGGAGGGCCACCAGGAGTGGAACAAGTTCAAGGTGTCAGTGCTGGTGGGAGGAGGCATTGGGGTGACACCCTTTGCATCCATCCTCAAGGACCTGGTCTTCAAGTCATCCATAAGCTCCAAGCTGCAGTGCAAGAAGGTAAAAGGAAGCATCTGAACCACAATAAGCCCTCCCAAGATGCCTCCTCCTGCTGCTGGCCTCTTTGGGGGAATCCTCCATGATCCATCTGGAAAGGAGCCCCATGTGGGCATGCACAGGGTACTGCCCTCACTCTGAACCTCTTCCCCACGTGCCACAGATCTACTTCATCTGGGTGACACGCACGCAGCGGCAGTTCGAGTGGCTGGCGGACATCATCCGCGAGGTGGAGGAGGCGGACAGGAACAGCTTGGTCTCCGTGCACATCTACATCACACAGTTGGCTGAGAAGTTCGACCTGCGCACCACCATGCTGGTGAGCCTGGCCACCTGCTAGGGCGGCTGCTGGGCCATGCCGGGCCATGCTGGGCCCTCTGAAGTGCTCTGATCTTTCTTCCAGTATATCTGCGAGCGGCACTTCCAGAAGGTGCTGAACAAGAGCCTGTTCACAGGGCTTCATGCCATCACCCACTTTGGACGCCCTCCCTTTGTACCGTTCTTCAGCTCGCTGCAGGAGGTGCACCATGAGGTCAGTGCCTGGGTGGTGACAGGAGGAGGGCACGCAACAGCCATTGCAGATGAGTGGTCCCAGCCTGTCTCTGAGGTCCTGGAGACCTAGGTGGCATCTGCACCAAGGGCAGGGCAGAAGGGGCATGAACTCCACTTTCCTTCTGGAGCCAAGATGAGCTGCATGAGTCAGATATGCCCCATACCACCCTGCTATGGCAAGACCCTGGCAGCAACCACTGCCAGAGCTGACAGAGACCCTGGGGGATCCCATCCTTCCTCCATGGCTCCAGCAACTCCATGGGGAGATGACAACCTCTCCAAAAGCCTCCTCAGGCTGGGGCACGCTGCTTGGACAGCATCTGTGTCCAGAGCTGCCAAATGGCAAGGGGTCAAGAGAGGCTGGGCCAGGGGAGAGCTGGTGCTGCTGGTGTGACCCCTTTGGCTCCTTCCTTTTGCAGGTGCAGAAGATCGGGGTTTTCAGCTGTGGCCCACCCGGGATGACGAAGAGTGTGGAAAAGGCTTGTCGGCAGCTGAACAAGAAGGACCAGACCTACTTTGCACATCACTATGAGAATTTCTGACTCTACTCAATGCTGTTTCACCCCTGGGCTGCAGTCTTCACTGTTCAACATCAGTGCCTGTGTGGCAATGCTTCAGGTGGTCATGGTCCTGGGCTCACACCATCATCCCCACAAGAAAGCCATTCATGGATAATAGCATAAGCGCTGAGACCCACAGAGCTGAGACCAGCATATAGTGCAGCAGTGAAACATTGCCATCACAGCATCACCACACACAGTCCCAGTGTGAACCCCTTAGCCCAGGGCATCCTGCTACTAGCTATATATTCCTGCAGCCCCATGCCCAGGGTCAGGTGGGCATGGCCCAATCCAGAAAATCTACTTTTTCAAGTTAACCTCGGCTCTGCCACCTTGATCTCGCAAGAGGATAGACTTAGACATTAGGAAGAAACTTCCCTGTGAGGGTGCTGAGGCGCTGGCACAGGGTGCCCAGAGAAGCTGTGGCTGCCCCATCCCTGGCAGTGTTCA
>JASSUY010030732.1:0-22924 GCA_032466535.1 Forpus xanthops | reverse complement strand
GGGCTCCGCGTCGCCGCCGGACTCCTGCGGCTCGGCCGCCTCCTCCCGGGGGCTGCGGCCGCCCTCCTCCATGCTGCTGGCCAACCCCGCCGACGGCTCTGCCGCCCGCCCCGCCGCCGACCGGGCGGCTGCCTGGAGCGTTTTGTCGGTGCTGCTGCAGTCGGTTGTTCTTTATTTTAATCGAGTTTTTTTGTTTGTTTTAATAGATATATTTATATATATATGTACACGCACGCACAGGTGTCTATTTGCTTTCGTTTCTCCTGGCCGCGCCCGGCATTCAAAATCCAGAGTTTGGGAAAAAAAAAAAAAAAGGAAAAAAAAAATGAATAATAATAGAAAAAAAGAGAGAGAAAAAAAAGCACAATTGGAGCGAAGCAAACCCAGAAGCCCCCCAGGCCAGCAGCCGAGCCTCCACCAGTTCCAACTTGGCCAAAAATAAAAACACACGGGCTCCGGTCCTCCCGCCCGCGGCTCGCCTCCTCCTGCCGCCGCTCAGCCGCTCGGTCCCGCGGCGCGCTGCCGCCTTCTCCCCCGGCCACCGCCGCCGCCGCCGCGCCTCATCCGAGGAGGAAATTATTATTATTAATAATAATAATAACAACTGGGGGTGCGATGGACCGGGGGGTGTTAAAGCGAGAAAAAGAAGCCGAGGTCCGGTGCCGGGGCGGGCTGGAGGCGGGCTCTCAGCAGCCGGTGGTGTCCCGCGGAGGGCAGGGCGGTGAGCGGCGCCCCGCGGGGCCACTGCGCCCCGGGCAGGGCGCTGGGCTCGGCCGGGGCTGGGCATGGCCGCCCCGGGGAGAGAGGGCTGAACGGCGGTCGGGGGTCTCTGTGGGGCGACGGGGATGGGGGAAAATGGCGTTCCCGACACCCCTCTCTGCGGCTGGGGCGGCCCCAGGCTCGGTCCCGGCCCCGCAGGGTTGCTCGACGTCGAAGGCCGGGAGCGGAAGGCCCCGGGACGAGGCTCTGTACTGGGCAGGTGCCGGGCCGCACCCGGGCCTGCCAGCACGAAGAGCTCCCCGCTCTCCGGGCCATCGAAACCCGAACTCTGTAGATGCCCTCCCAGGTAAAGCGGGAGGTGCAGCGCGGCCGTGGCTGCAGTTGCGGTCCCGGCAGGGAGGGCGAGCTTGGGAACAGCGTGCCCGGATGTCTCCGTCTGAGGGAGGTGGCAGAGGCTTGGGAAATGTTGCCCTGCTGCACGCAGAGCAGGGCGGGATGGTTGTGGATGGCATCACCCAAAGACGAGGGCCGCTGTGTCCGGGTGAGAGATTGGAGAGGGGAGGGGACCAAGTCGTGAAACAAACTGCAGTATAGACGGTAGTTATGAGAAAAAGCGAGCAGGGAAGAGCTTGAACACAGGCAAGCGCAAAGCTTGACCACAAAGGTGACCACCACAAAGGTAGTCAAGGCGCGAGGAAGTTAATAGGGTGAAAGCACATCAGTTTCTGAAAGCTACCATGGGGCCACCTTCAGCTTCTGTTGCAGTTGGGTCTCCTATCCCATGTCACAGTGGAACAGCATTCAAGAGCAGCAGAGGTGCTCATAGAGGTGCAGTAGGGAAAGCCGTATGAGCATAAAAGGTGTTGGAAGGGATGCTGGTGCAGCCAGGGAAAGTGAATCACTCTGCCAGGTTGAACTGGTGCAAAGAGGAAAAAATACAAGTTGCCATGGGTGGGGAGCAAATGTCCTGTCAAACTTTTCCGCGACGTTCCTGTGCCATGCGGAGAAGGGCTGGAAGGAGAGAGGGATGTGCTGCCGCTCCCAGTGTTAATTATTACCCAGCAGGTCAAAGGGGCTGGTGGTGGTGGTGGTGGAGCCGCCAGGGTTGCATTTAGTTTGCTTTCCTGGTGTTTCTAATGCCTCCATCAGAGGACATCCCGCTCTACTTTAAATTCCTTTTGTGGGTATCTCCCCAGGTATGCTTAGATGAGAAAAAACAAAACCAAACCCAAACAAAAAAATACACCCCCCAAAAAAAAACAAACAAAAAACCCCAACAAAACAAACCCAACCCAAACAAAAAAAGAGTACCTCAAAACTTCTTCTAGCAAGCAGTGAAGGGAACAAAGCTTGACAGCTGCTTAGTGTGGGATGCTGCCTTTAGGGCACTAGATGTGGCAGATTTGGAACTGTAGGCCTGTGAGACAAGAAGAGCACCCATCAGGGTGCTGAGAGACTGCAGCTTAGCACAGCTGCGTACTTCAGGCCATGGTGTAGAGAGCTTCAGAGTGCAGTCTCAGGTCATCTGTTCTGGGCTTCCTCTACTGATAACCTGCTTTCTCTCGACTGGGGATAAACCATCAGCATCTTACATGGATGCTGTGTGTAAGCTCTTGAGTTTGTGGTGGCCACTTTTCACACCAGCAAAGTCTGGTCTTGTCTGTGTCCCTCATTGTAGCTTCTTGTCGATACGGGGGAGCAGTTCACGGCTCAGCACTGCAGAGTTTGTAAATACAGATAACCACACTGATGGACTGTGACCAAAAATTATAGACCCATTTGCCCCAGACCATCAAAGCAGCATTCAGTGCTGTCAGCAAAGCTGTGAACACACTTATCTCCAAAAAGCTTAGAGCAGCAGAACAAACTTGTGTTTCCTAAGCCAGTGTGGTAGAGCTGTGTGTTTTTTAAATGCTGAATTAAAATAATCAGTCAACAATGCACTCAACAGTCTGCCTGGCTGGTACTGTGGGGACAGTTCCTGCAATTTTGTGTGCCCTAGGGGTAGTCAGGAGTCTTCTGAGGAAAGCTGCTGAGAGGAATGCAGAACATAAATTGCCAAAGAGCTGCCTTGTTCAGACACTGCCCTGACTTGCCTGTGTGACACTTGACAGAAATCTCCTCTAAAGAAGTATGTCCATTAATAGCTGACATGTAAGTTGGTGCTGTAACAAGACATGGGATTGTCCAGTAGGTAGGGCACATCCTTACTTCGCAGAATAAGCTAAAAATTGTTTGGGAGAAAGCTGTGCTTCCCTGTGCAGTTGGACATGGGGTTGTCCCGGTATGATTGCTGCAGAGGAACCGATGGTAATCCCTTCACTTCTGTTTAATCACCTTTGCTGCAGGGAGGTGCAGAAAGCTGTGAATACTGCCCAGGGGCTTTTCCAGAGGTGGACAGAGCTCTTGCAAGATCCTTCCATTGCCACAAGGGAAGAAATCGACTGGACCACTAATGAGCTCAGGAACAACCTGAGGAGCATTGAGTGGGACCTGGAAGACTTGGATGAAACAATTAATATCCTTTCTGTGGTTCTTTGGTGATGTGGGATATAGTTCCTGGGTTGTACTAAATAGCCAAGTACCAGTGCTTGCCGGTAGTTACTTTTTGCAAAAAGGACTGGTTGGGATTGAATTTTGCGTTTATATTGGCTTTTCTTAAACTGCAAATGAGAAATTAAGGCAAACATCTGCAGCAAAAGGATTTTCCTTTTGCATTTTCATAAAGTATATTTGAAGGCTTTGTTCTAGAAAGCCTATTGTGTTGTATGAATTTGGAGTTCTGTGTAGTCAGTCATACTCTAGGCTGGCTTCCAGAAATACTCCTTTTCCCTTGTGTTCATCTGAACACTCCTGAAAGCACTGTGTAGCATCAGAGAACCAAAAAAAAGTAAGAGAGGAACCTCACACTGATGCATGTACTGCACAGTACGTTCCTGCTGTGCCTGCTTTTTCCTCCAGTATTTCATACTTTGCAAATACAATTTTGGGAAAAGGCATGGCACAGTGGCTACTTGATAGACCCCCACTGAGGCACCCTGTGGGTTTGTGTGTCTGTGTGAATACCTAAGTCAACTAATGGGGACTCCTTGACTAGCTGCCTACGCATTGTTGAGGCAAACCCACGGAAATTCAACCTCGATGCATCGGAGCTGGGCATCAGGAAAGCCTTCATCACGAGCACACGGCAGGTGGTCAGGGTAAGGAGCGTAGCCTTGGGGTGGGAGCATGGGGAGGTAGCATGGGGAAAGAAGGCAGGAGTGATTAGGTGGTTAAATAAAGGAAGTCTTGTGGCCATTTCCACGATGAACTGAAGAGCAGAGAGTAAACCTGATAACTGCTCTCTCTCAGGCTTCATTCTCATTCCCCTTGTGCTCCCTCCTGGGGCTGCCCATATGGGCTTTGGGCATATCCTCTTTTGCTGCTGCTACCTCTTGTAAGTGTTCACACTCTCTTTTAACAGTAAGCCTGAACTTGTAGTAACTGGAGAGGAAGAATAAAGACCTCCTGTGATGCAGGAGGGGCTGGAGCCTCCCTTTGGATTTGAAAGAAATCGCAACTGTCCTGTGCTTTTATAGCACTAGTTTTCAAAACAGAGTCCAGTTTGAACACTGACAGATGGTTAAAGCCTAGTATTACTGATGTGAGGGCTTCAATTTCCTACCCCTACAAAATAGTCAAACAATCATTAGCTTTATTTTTAACTCAAGAAAGATCTGGTTTTTAAGTTTAAGGTCACACTTCAGAAGCAAGAGGAAGATTTTACTTGGTGGTAACAAATAGAGAAGGAACATCTTCCTAAAAGCATCACTGCCTGGTAACAAGCTGGTAGTTGGGAAGTTTTCTTCCTATTAATAGCTACACTAAGCATAGCTTAGTTTCTGCTGCCCCCATGACTCTGATCTTCGTATTTCACAAAATGCATTGCTGTGGCTGGTGGAAAGCTTGTTACTTTACCTGCAGTCCTGTGACCTGAATGCAGTTCCTAAGGCTTGCTGCCTGGGAACTGATCCCTAAACTACAGTGGCCCCATATAGCAGGCATGTGCTGGCTGCTTTGCCGTCAGTGTAGTCCACTCCCAAACAGAGGATCAGGCAAGCCCACTCTGTAGCCCTCTTTCTGGCTGAAGACTGCTGGCTAATGAGTTTTGGAGCAGTGTCTGTAATGGTTAAATGGGATTCATTAGAGGCATTATGCAGCTGACTTTGAGTTTCCATGGGGGAATTCATGGTGCAAAACAGCAGGTGAAAGTAACCGAGTAGATTCCGGTGCTCTTAAGTGATGTATTTCACACCTCTGAACAGCAGAACATACCTAAATGCCCTGGTGACATCAGAATTCTGGTGAGTCAACCTCCACTAGAACATACTGACTACTTGGTAACCTATCCTGTGAAAAACAGACTGTTGTAATGGTGAGCCTTCTGTGGCTAGCGATCTTTCTGGGTACTCAGCAGCAAAACAGAACTGATAGAAGAGAAAACATATACATAGAGAGGAAGGCCACAGGGCAGGAAATCTATCTCATTCTATGCAATATAAACCCAGATGCAACTGGGAATAAAGTGCAGGGGGTTACAGGCTTCCGAAATCTTGAAGAACATAATTCTTTCTTACAGTCTATCAATGGAAACATTAGTTTAATATTATACAAATAAAAGTGTTTCTGGTTGTAGTGGAGCCAAATAAGTAGTAAAATGTAATATTTTCAAATTATCTCATTGCTCTTGATTCTAGTATTAGTAAAATGATGAACTGCAATGAAGCTTTCTGCAGTACCCTTCCAGAATCTTAAAAATTTTACATTTTCAAAGAAAATTTCCCCTTGCTGCTACTAAAATAGCCTTGGTGGATATAGACAGCCCTGTTGCACTGTAAAACTGCCTGTCACTTCAAACTAATGCTCATATACTGTATGTTTTGTTGAACAAACAGGAAATGAAGGATCAGATGTCAAATTCCTCCATGCAAGCACTGGCTGAAAGAAGAAACAGGCAGGTGAGAACCAGAAAAGGGCAAGTTAAGTGAACGCTCTGGCTGTTTGGTACTTTAAGGAATGAGGAGGATTTATCAGCTCTAGCAGCTGTTGTCTTAAGGTATGTGTTAGGGGAAACTTCTATTTTCACTTATTTCAAGGCTCCATGTTGTAAGGTAGAGTTGTAAGGTAGAGTGTATAGCATTGATTAAAAGTGTATAAAAGCTGTAATTACAAGATATATCCTGTCTGTAGTTCATCCCCTTAAAAACCTTTGTTCTGGAAAGGGGCTTGCACGCTGCAGCAAAGCTGTGTGTTTGAACTGTGTGTTTTGCTGACCTGAATGAGCTGGTCTTGCAGGCACATTGCTGCCTCTTCCAAGCCTGTCTCTCAAAGCAGGGAGTCAGCACTTACCATCTGTCTTTGTCTTCAGATCTGTTTGTGTACAACTGTCAGTGTTGCATCATCCCTGTGGAAAGGGGAATCTCCCTCTCAGGGGTGCAGACTCAGAATCCATGCTTGTGAATGTAACCCTGTGCTCTGCTGTATTTAGGAGCCAAGATGCTGCAATATCCTTTCACGCAGCTGCCTGTCGTAATAATTAGCCATGTGATAAGATGGAAAAAGCTCAAGGAGTCTCAGGTTGTCTGCACACGTAATCCCAGGAATAGAAATAGGTGCAGCTTGTGCTCCTTCCTGATTGACAGGGAGGCTGTAAGGGGATCTTGGAGCTGACTTCCAGAGCTGCCTGAGTAATAGCTGGTGCACACTTCATATAAGTAACCTGTGGCAAAAATTACAAACTGCAACAAGCTACTGAAGGACAGAGCTGATTCTTGAGCCTGGTACAGGGTTAGTTGATGTGCTTGGTAAACACTTGAAGAAGCAAAGTCTCTTACACTCATGCTCAGACAAGTCTGTAGCTGTCTCTGCATTTTGCTGCTTTCCTTTGTGCAAAGTTCCTGCTAGCTGCAGGAGACCATATGGCCCAGCTCATGTGGTGACATCTGGTCAGGAAAACTGACTTCCCCTTGCCGTCTCCCTCCCCCTTCCCCAGCTCCTCGCCTTTCCTCCAGACCACAAAGCCTGTGCTGAGCTGGGCTGCAGCTGCTCTTCAGTGTGCCTCTATGTCTGAAAGACTGGCTGGTGGCAATCTGACCCTCACAGGCTAAGGATGGCAAACAGGCCCTTCTGCAGCAAAACTAGTGCACCATGTTAAATAAGTGGTAGCTACGCTTGCCAAAAGCTGGAGAGAACCAGGAGCTTGTTCAGTGTCTCGGGACAAAGCCAGATGTCCTGTTTGCTTCCTGCACTGTTGGTCCATCAGCTTTCCTTAACCCTCCTGACCTTTGTAAGGCAAATGAACCATAGTGACAGTCTTGGTTTTAGCCTGCCAGAGCAGCTTGGTGATGTCTTGCTGTTCTTCACAAATAGTTGGTCATCTCTTCCTGTAAGACTGTATCATTACAAGTTGGCCTCACCTCCATGCTGGTGGGCAGATCTCCCTACCCCATTGTAGTGCTGCAGGGTGTAGCTCCTTACCTGTGGGTCACATTCATTCTCCAGTGTCTTATCCTTATGTTACACCCCTTCCAGACACCAGATTTGGCTGGAAAGCCAAGTCTTTCCTAGCACAGGTAGCCTGAATCAAAGAACATGAGCATACAACACTGCTGTGGTTATACATTGTACTATTTTACACTCAGCTCAACGGGTTAAGTACTTCATCCAGACCCTCTTACGCTCCTGTCACTGGTAGCATAGTGTTCAGTTCGAGCTATACATCTTTTAATACAATATATCTGGATACTTCTCAGCTTACGCATCCTAGCATACAATGCTGTCTCTTGAGCAGACCTTTGCTTGTCCTTTGTACTGTGCAAACCTGTGTGTATCATCTCTCGATCATATTCCAGGTTTCCTGCTGCTGGAGAGGCATATCTTCAATTATCAGGCTGCAGAGACTTTTCAGGCTGGTGTTTTAGCATTGTGGTGTTTTAGCTGTGACAGCACTCTGGCTGAGTAGCAATAGAGCAGGAGGAAAATGACGCTGTATGCATGTGTACAGAAGTATTGCCCTGTCTGCCTTCCCACTACACCCTGTAGACAGACTGTGAGCAGATGCAAGGATGTTGCTAAGTGCTCTGTGCATCTGTTTAGGCACTTCTGGGAGAAAGTGGGAGTCAGAGTTGGAGCACTGGACCTGACAAATACAGCCGTCTGGACCGGGACCTGCAATTAGCAAATTCACACTTCATTGAAGAGCAGCAAGCTCAACAACAGGTATGGCAGCTGGCACCACATGGATTAAATAGCTTTGCTTGCCAAATGGGTGCTGTGGGGATAAGGTATGGGCTGAAAGAGCCAAAAATTCAAGTCCTTGGCTTGTCTGGAACCAGGCGCCTGATAGCCCTCCTCTTTGCTTGCAGCATATGCCTGTGCATGCGTTTCCTGTACATCACAGCTTTGGATGCATCTCGATGCAGAGTTTTTAAGCCTTGAGGCTTGGGTCTTCTGCTGTATCCAGAAGGCAGTTAACATGATCTGGAAGATGTAGCTCACTAAGCTTTAGCAGTGCAAGGATTGCTGAAATCCTTGGAAGAGTAGAAATACTGCAAACAGAAAAGAGCCTGTTTCTCTTACACAACCTCCCTGTGTTAAAAAATGAGATGATGTTTGCTGTTGTTTGTGTGCATCTTCATCAGAACGGGCTGGGAGCAGGAGCACGTGTCTGCTTCCTTTTCCTGCCTTTGTCAACATGAGATTTGTGGGAAAGCCTGTGTGAGGGCTTTATGAGAACCCCTGGTGAGGGATTTCCCGACAGTGGGGGAGTTTGCCTGTAGAAGTGCCAGGCAGTGTGCAGCAGCCCACCCAAATACAGGCCTTTATTCAGGCAGCTTCTCCAGGGTGGCAAACTCTACTAAAGCTCCTGACCCACATCACCACCCCAGCTCTCAGATGAGTTTTACCTAGTGACTCTGGGAAGATAAATAGATTCAGAAATAGGTAACTAGGGTAAATCTAATCCTCAGTGTGACTGCGCCCTGAAAGTGACTTAAAGCATCAGCAGACCTATTCCTTTAGCACATTCAGAGCCAGGCATGTTATTTTTAGCTGTAGAAGCTGCAAAAGCCTTTTACTCACATTAACCCCTTGTTAGCTGCAGCATGTTCCAGGTCGCATTTCCCATGCCTGCTACAAGCTGGGGGGCTTGCAGAGATTTTGGTGACCAGTCCCTGTGGCTTTCAAGGGTCTCTTCAGTGGTGTGTGCATCAGGTAACAGTGGGGGCATAGGTGAGTTGAGGCTGGATTTGCAGGAGCGTCAAGCAACTGCAGCCTGCTGTGCCACAGGAATGCCATGCTGGGGAGGCTTTCCTGTGGCTGTCACTTCTCCAGCATTTCTTAGGAATGTGATCCTCATTCTTTGTGGCTTAGATCTGTACCCAGGCTCTGCAGCTGATGTTGGCTGAGCAGTGAGTGTCCAGCAGATCAGCTGGCTCTGACCCAACTGCAGAATGCAGCATACCTGTAATTTCCTGTTTCCTTTCTGTTTGGCCCCAGTTGATTGTGGAGCAGCAAGATGAGCAGTTGGAGCTGGTCTCTGGCAGCATTGGAGTGCTGAAGAACATGTCTCAACGCATTGGCGGAGAGCTGGAGGAGCAAGCAGTGTAAGTGTTAAGTGCAGCACCAAAAGCCCAGTATGAGGCTGGCTGCAAGACAGCTGAAAGATCTCGCACACATCTCTGTCCATGTTAGGGCCTTGAATTTACTAGTCCCTCAGGCAGCGTCTCCCAGCTAGCCTTCGATTTTAGGCAGTGGAAAGCATTTGTTACTGCAGCCTGCAAGGATCCAGCTGCAACCTAGCTCATTTTGAAAGTCTGCACCTAGGGCAAGCTTGGCTGCCAGTTTGCTTTCCTTCTTTCTCCTTTCTGCATACTCCCCCTAAGACACACAGTTAGCTCCTTGGCTTCAGGCAGCCAGCACTAATGAAAAGATGTGGGAGGGAGGTACTGTGTAATGGGGATACTGGGCACTTTACCACTCCATGGGGTTTTTTTGCTGCCCCTGGATAACTGCTTGACCCAGGAGCTTTTAGCTCTGCCTTGCCACTCTGAAACGTGCAGCACAGAGCTGCTATTCATAGTTAAAGCTAAAAATATCCCTCACCCATGCTAAAGGTTAAAGGGTAGCTCACAGAGTAATTTGCATCTGTCATTTACATATAAATTAGATTATTTTCCCCAGTTCCTGTCCTTTGCAAACAAGTGCATGAAGTTTCCAGTTATGCAGGCTAATGGCTACCACTTCCAGAGAGGCTTGAAGGGTTCATGCCTGAAAACCCTCTTTGTTTGGCTGATAAGAATCTGAAAGGCTATGCCCCTTGAGAAGTGATGTCTTGTTTGATGGAAAGGAGGAACTTTAAACGCACCTCCTGATGAAGCCTTGCAAGCATGAGACTCTCCTGCTCTCAGGAAGCAGATCAGTTTGGTGTGTCTGCTTCCAGATAACTGCATAAGCTATCAGTGCTTGCTAGATAATAACAGATAACTACTGCAATGAGGTTTTTTTACAACTCTTTCCCCACTGAATGAAGGTTTAACAAGTGCCTTAGAACTCCAGTTGAAGGAAACTCTTTTTAAATATATTAAGCTTTAAAGTCCTGCTGGATGGAGACAATTGGATTGGTATCTTGATTCTGGATTGCTCTTTTCTCTTCAAGTAGGTGCTTGGCATTGGCAAAGCATGGCTTCAGGAAGGCTTTCAGATTCATTACAGTCTTAGTATGGAAGAAGTAGAGGGGTAACTTCCATGCAGAGCTTAAAAAGCACATTAAAAGCAATTGCAAATTTCATTCCTGCTTGATATATAACTGAAAAGAGATTTCAAGTCCAAGCTGGCACCTAGATCTGTCTAACTGGTGTCCGCTAATCACAGACTATAAGTGAGACTTTTCCCTTAAAAAGATTGAAAACACCATTCCTCACCTTGCACGGGTGCCTAGAGCTCAGCTCTGAACACGCAGGGAGACCATCTGACAGGAGTCCCAAATGACTTCCCACTCTGCAGCAGAGCTGCTGCTTCAGCAGGTTTTTCCCCCTTTTGAGTGCTTTCAGGAGATGAGGCCATGTTAATTTTCTCTGCCAAGGTGTGATGCACTGGCCACATCAAGAGTTTTGATCAGTGTGTAAGCATGCTGAGAAATCCCAATGGAACATGCCACTTGCTGACAAATGCTGTGCTCCTCTGTCTCTAGGATGCTGGATGACTTCTCCCATGAATTAGACAGCACTCAGTCGCGGCTTGATAACGTCATGAAGAAGCTCGCCAAAGTGTCTCACATGACAAGTGGTAAATCCTGGGAAGTGGGATCCAATCTTGGGAAGGGAGAGATAAGCTCTCAGATCTTCAGTGGGATGCTGTGTGCTCTCACCCACTGACAGCCATTCCAGAGCCGAGCAGAGGAAAGGGAGCAGCTCTCACTTCTTGCAAAAGGGGGAAGACTTCCAAGCTTTGCAGCCGCTCCTGCCCAGACTCTGCTCCACAGCCTGTTCTTAGCCTTTGTTTCATTTACAGATGCCTTTCTGTTTATGCTGCTACCGCTGCAGTGGGAAAATCTCCTGTAGATGGTTGGAGGGGAAGCTCTGCAGCCTCCTGCTCTGCTGCAGTCTCCCTTGCTGCCTGTGGAACAAAAGCTTTCAAGGTGCCATAAAACACTTGCCAGTGCGTGTGGCTTTCCCAGCACCAAATGCCTGCAGCAAGCCCCTTCCCAAATCCCACCTGCCCCCAGGCTGCTGGCACCCACTGGCTGCAGGCCTGTAGTCAGTTAGATATATCGCTCAGCTGGTGGAGGAAAAAGGCAACTTCTGCACTGGGGGAGGCTGAACCCACAAGAAAGGTCCTTATAAGGCTGTGCTTGAAGCCGGTGGGCTGGCGGGGTGCCGCAGGCAGAGCAAACAGGAAGCCAGGCATGCCTGCTGGGAAATCCCCTGCCGCCAACTCACTGCTTTGAGTGCTGGCACTGCGCCTGTGGCTGCCTCCTCTGTCACTCCTTTCCCATGGGTCCTGGGGTCGCATGTGGTAGCAGCAGCGAGTCAAGAGGAGAAGTGGTCCTGCTCTGCTCAGGGAATTTACAAGGTTGTGGAAATATGGCCCTACAGAGACCATTTGGAGTGCTGACAGTGCACTTTGGATCACCAGTAAGTCCAGTGGCAGCATGACCACTGGCAAACCTTGCATATCTCTCCATTCCTCTGGGAAAAATATTTTGGCATTGCAGTGTTTCTGAGAGTTGTAAATGAGCACTTCTGCTGTCCCTGGCATTGTATGTGCTGGGGCTGACCAGGAAGGTTCTTCCCTGCTGTGCCCTAAATTTGAGGGTGGCAGCAGCCCTATCCCCACTGCTACACCATTGTCTCACAGGGGCTTTCTCTCTGGCATGCAGATGTTGCCATAGAGTAGCTCTCAGAGGCAATGCAGTGTTGAGATTCTGCAGAGCATACACAAGGCCAATAAGGTGTGAAGATGCCCAGGGGAAACCTCATTCTTGGCACTCTCCTCCAGGGAGTTGCCATAGGCTCTTCCTGGCAGAGCTCTTTTGGGCAGATTTCACCAGACCCCTTCTTGTTCCTCCAGCAAACAGGTTATTCCACGAATGGGCAGCAAGAAACAGCAGTTTTCTGCTTATTCTTCCTGATTGCTTTTGAACCAGCTTATCAGATCTGTTTGAACTTGGCTGGGGAGAAGCCTCAAAATGCCCACAGCTGTCTCTGAAAAGGGATGTATCCTGGAGGAGAAAGACCATCACCCCATAGCCAAAGGAGCTGCTGCTTTGGCTTTTTCAGGCTTCCTTAAGCTTAAACTGGGCTCCTAGTAAGAGAGCAAAGAAGAGCTCTCCCCAATTTTCCTTCCCTGTTAAAGCCTGAAGACTGACACATCCTTTTCCTTCCAGATCGACGGCAGTGGTGTGCAATTGTCGTCCTCTTTGTCATCCTGCTGGTGGTGCTCATCCTGCTTTTTATCCTGTGATGGACTGAACTTCTTCAGATGCCCCCTCCCTGCCCCCTCACGTTGGTGTCACGGGGAAATGAAACTCTCACCATTTCCATCCGCACACAGAGAAAACCTGCACCCAGCTCTCAACATTCTCCTCTGAGGACTGTGGTTTGGCTCTGCTGGTGTCTCACCAGGACCTGGGGAGAGGGGGTGCAGGACTGGAGCTGCCTCCTCCCCCAGAGCAGTGCGGTCTGAACCTGAGCTCCAGGTCTGGACCCAGGCAGCTGGAGGGGACTTGTCCCCTACCCTTCCACCTCGTGCAGGTAGGAGCTGGTTGCAGCAGTCCCAAGCCGCCTGTGATTGAATGCGGGCACAGAGCAGCAAGCCCTGGGGAGGACAGGAGTGGGGGAGGAATTAATTGATTCACTGAGCATTACAAACCGCATTGCCAGCCTCTGGTGCTTGCCAGCCAAAGGCATTACTGGGAGGAATGGTGGTGTGGAAGTCCATGCAGACACGGCTGAGCTCCCACTGCCCCACACTGCCTTCCTCCCATGGGCTGGCTCTGTGCTGCTGACCTACTGCCGAGGTACCATGGTGAGTCTCCAGCTGAGCTCACATCCACCACTGCTTGGCAGAAGCTTGCATGCAGGTGAGCCGTAGGGTGTCCTGTCCTGTCCTGCCATCAGCTGGCTGGGCACGATGAGAAATGCCAGAGCTTTAAACTGGGGTTACTGCACTCTGAAAGCTGGCAAACAACTGTTAGCCGGAGAGCGAGTTTCTTAAAGCTTTTAAAATTGCCTCCTTCGTTATACAAGCCTTTAAAGCTCGTTGACTGATGCTTTCTTTGCCCTTGTATAACTGAGTAACTGCTTCTGTTTAACAGCTGCTTCCTTTGGCAAGTGATTTGTCAGGTCTAAAATAACTTATTTTTTTTAAGGAAAAAAACAAAAAAAAACTTTAAAGATTTTTTTGATGACCATTCAAGCCCCATTCTCTCTGTGGGTGCACAACATGCATTGTCAGAGGAATGAGGCTTCATTATGTACTCTAAGTGCGTATGAACTTGTAAATAAGATGTCTGAATTTTCCCAACTGCTATTTTTGTGACACCTCTGTTGTGAGCAGGAAATTCAAAGCTAGGTCACATTTCTGTATTACTTCCCGGTCCTGTTACCTTTGAGTTGTTTGTCACTCAAGTTGTCTCAGCAGTGTTGGATAGCCTAGTTGTCTCCTTTGTACAGTGAATTAAATGTCAGCCAGGTGGTTGATACCAACATGTGGTGAATAAAGCTCACCCTGGCAGTATCACAGGGGAGAAATGCAGCCGGGGGGTTATGCTGCTAACACCAATTGCAGGGTATGGGGTGACTCTTTAGAAAAGCAAAAAGCAATTGCTTACTAAAGTTTTACTCCCATATTTAAGTTGCAAACACCAAAAGACTCAGGCCAGGCTGGCTTTACACCTCTCAGATGGGGCTGGGGGAGGAAGTTAATTGGTGCTGATGCTAATACTTGTGCTGAAATTTCAACTCAGCCCTGGAAATCATCCTCCCAGAGTGGTAAGCTCACCACCAGACAGCTTTACCTCTGGGATGCTTAGCCTGGACTAAACACTCCTCCCCCACCGGCTTTGTGGCTCCTTGCCAGCAGTTGTGTGACACTCCTGCTGACGGCCAGCCCCACTGTGCCCACCGCAGCCACCAGTCTGGGATAAGGGGGTCTGAGACGGAGCTGTTCTACCACACAGCTGGGTGGGTACCCTCCTCATCAATGCACATGTGCCCCAAGCAGCAGCCCGCACTAATGGTTTCAGCAGTCGCTCTTTGTCATTGCAGACAACCTCATTTCTTTTGGTGTCATTGCAAGAAACCTGTGGTGTCTCCTTTCCAGGGCTGCCTATAACAGCATCTGTGTGGCTCCTTGGGCTCAATATCTCTCCAAGAGCAGGTTCCTTGGAGCATGAGTCTTAACGAGAGTGGGTTGGTATTTGCACACCATTGATGTTATTTTCAGCATGGTTGTGCATCGTCCAGGAACAACCGATGCTCCACGTAGGACCGCACCTTCTTTAGTCCGGCGCAGTGCTGGAGGATAGCCCAGCTGCTGCCATTGCCATGAGCCACCAAACAGCCTTCAGTCCCTCTTCTGTGTACATTAGCTTTTTCTGTTGGTGGTGGTGCTGCTCCCTTTAACACTAAATAAACTCAGTGCTGCTGCTGTGCCACACTGGGCAGCGGCAGCGATCACCATCCCTTCTCGCAGTGGCCCTTGCTCAGGAACAAGCTGGAGGGGTGCTCTGGCACCAGGTAACCGCTGGCAGATGCTGCCAACTTGTGGGGTGCCAGCATGCAGAGGACAGCCATTGCTGGCTCCTCCACTTGCTGGCCCCGGCTCCTGCTGCAGAGGCCTGTCCCTGCACAGACACTCCAGTGCCACACTGCAAGTTTTCCGTGCTGTGGCTGGAAAAAACCAAACCCCAAACGAGCAGCGAGAGCGTGCACCCCCCATTAGCTGTGACTTCTTGCAGGCATGTCCTCAGTGCTGTCCCAGTAGCGCACACAGGAAAAGAACCATCACCCCGTGCTCCTCCCAGCCCACAGTGCTGCTCTTCAGGGCGGGGAAGGGGCTTTGCTCTGCTCTTCAAGGAGCAGTGCGGCTGCTTAGAGCCCTCCAGCACCTCCTCACGGTCAGAGGGTGCGAGATCTCACAAAGCACAGGCTGCCTGGGGGTATACACTCACCCCCCAGCACAGCTCTCTGCGGAGCATTAACCCACGGAGCCCCTCACCTCCTTTCCCCACCCCACAGATTAAATGGATCCCTAGGCCCAGTTGCTTCTCCTGGCCTTAGATGATGGCATCCAGACTCTGTCTGTCCTGGGGCTATGGGGCATGCCAGGACATGTTCAGAACCCTGGGTTTACACAGTAAATCCCGCTGTAGTTACAGTGACCCAGGGCAGAGGGATGGCTCAGCCTCATGTGAAGGCACCCACACACTCCCCTGCACCCATCAACAGCCCCACAATCCTGGCACTGAAGCATGTCCTGGCCCCCTCAGCTAGTCCACACCAGTAAGCATCACCGCAGCCTCTCCGTGCCACCTGTATGCCAAGGGCACCGTTTCATTATTACATATATGTACGTATTTTAATGCTTTCAGCAGTGCGAAATAATTTAAAAGAAACTCACCAGCCCATGAGGACAGGGATTTAGCATTGGCAGGGAGCCCTGTACCTTCTGGGGTCACAGAGATGGGGCACCCCACTGCCCAGCAGGCCAGACCTAGCCTGGCTTGATAGTGGGGCTGGGGTGTCCTTTGTCCCCACACTTGGGGCAGCTCCTCAGGATGCTGGACACTGGCGAGCCCTTGGTCCTACTTTGTCTCCCGGAGAGAGAGCCTCCACCACAGTGGGGAGCCAAGTGTTGCACTGGAGCAGGGCAGGTCCTGGTGATGCAGGGCAGGTCCTGGTGATGCAGGGCAGGTCCTGGTGATGCAGGGCAGCTCAGTCCACTGCCAGCCTGCAACATCCCATCAGTGGGATGCCATCCTCCCACCGGTGGAGCCGTGCTGGAGCTATCGGGGTGCTGGGCGGTGCCTGAGCACACGGAGCGACAGCGTGTCCACCTGGAGCAGCAGCTCACGGATGCGGGCCAGCCCCAGCCCCGAAACGGCCTCCCCATTGACCTGCAGGATCTCGTCCCCCACACCCAGGAGCCCCGCGTACAGCTTGGCCGTGCTGGCATCCGCCATCTCCTGTATGTAGACACCTATGGAGAGGGATGGGACAGGTGAGCCCCCACCCTGCACCCCATGGCCGGAGCTGTGCCCCTTGGGGGTGCCCGGTAGCAAACACTATAAATGGCTTTTGGGACAGGCTGTGTGTCACAAGCCAAGGGCGGACAGACGTGTGGGACTGTGTGTGGACAAAGCCACGCATGTGGCAGTATCCCCCCATCCATCATCACCCCCTTGGTGCTCAGCAGGGATGGAGCAGCCCTTTCTACTTGTCCCCAAGCTGGCTCCCATAGAGGGGCCATGCCAGGCCTCCTCTAGGGTTTGGATGAAGCTTTGGGATGACCCCACCGTACCTTTGTCAGGCCGGCCATGCCCAGAGGTGACACAGAACCCAAAGGCACCCTGGGGTGGTCGCTGCAGCTCCAGCTGGCTGGTGCCATCCGGGAAGACCTCCACCACACGCCCCACTGCACGCAGCTGGCCGGGTGCCCCAATATCCTCCACACTCAGCGAGCGCTGTGGCCCTGAGCCCCCCTTCCTGCAGGGAGAGGGGAGATGGGGTGAGAGGGGCACCTGGCTGCACTGAGCCACTGCATGTGTCTGAGCACCCCGAAACAGCGGGTGTGCCAGACCCCATCCTACCTGTCAGCCGTGGTCTGGGGCAGGAGGTAGGCACTGGCACGGGGTCCCTTGCCCAGGAGCAGGTGCAGACTCTGTACAGAGGTGGCTTTTCGGGGCTGATGGAAGGGTGACACCTGGAGAAAAGCACCCAACTGAGATGGGGACAGCAAAAGCTGTGCAGCGCTGCAGCCCATCGTGCACCAACATGCCGAGGGAGCAGGGGGTAATAGGGCATCTTCCTCACACCTTCCCCCCCACCCCCTGCATCCACTGTTGGAGATAAGCAGGGGGCAGGACAACCCCTGCTGCTTCCTGAGGAGGCATCTCACTGCTGCCATGACCCCAAACCAAATTACCCCATCTCCCCTCCCCAGCGTTGCTTTTCCACCCGCCCTTGCTCCCTCATTGCTGCTTCCATTCCCCATTTGGCTCCAGGCTTTTCAAACTCCCAAGGCTGGGATGGACCATGCTACTACACATGCCCACCCCTCAATTCTTCCTGTGGGATCATAAAGCAATGGCTCAGGAATGCTTCAGCCCAGCCCAGCATCTCTTTTCTTGTGGGACCCCTCAGCTCCCTGCAGACCCCCCGACATGGGCTGATGTTTCAAGCTCACCAGCTGCAGGGACTGCAGGGAGGGTGACTTCTTCATGCGGGACTCATCCGGGGGGGTGCTGCCGGGGGCTGGGAGCTGCTCCATGCTGTAGCAGCGGAAGCGGCCCAGGCGCTGCTTCGTGCTCTGGCTCAGGCTGCACAGGAGCTTCTTCAGCCCCGATGCCGAAGTGCTGCTCCCCTTGCGGCTCACCGGCTGGCCCGGCTCCCTGGATGGAGAGGGGTGACTGCCATCCACTCTGTACACGGGGGTGCAGGGCCAGCAGGTGCCTCAGGGCTGTGGGCACATCCTGCACCCGCCATCGCAGCCTTGAGAGCTGCACCATGGTGAGACCGGGGTGCTGCCACCTCCCTGCAGCAGTAACTCAGCCTGCATCAGGGCAGGGTTCACAAGGCAGAGACCTGAAGGGCTGCCTAACATCTTCTCCATAATTTCAGGGGTTTAACTCTATTAACTCCCCTAGTCCCTGCCTGAAGGGAATGCATCCTGCGAGGGGCTCAAAGGACCCAGTGCCACCTCCAAACCCTACTGCCAGGCTGAACCTAGCAGGATCATGTTTGGTGAGTCCCAAGGCAGTCTGGGGCTGGCAGCATTTAGCAGCCGATTTTCCCCAAAAGGGAAGAGCCTGGGATAAACACCTCCAAGGCCACCCACATTTGCCCACAAGTCACATCTGCTGCAACACCCCCAGAGAAACCAGATGCAGGATGAAACACAGCTCCCACAAACCCATCTGAACACACATGTGAATCTGCCAGCCCACATTGTGGTTTCTGGGAGGTTTTTGGTGCTGAGAGGCAGAGTCCCATCAGGAAGCCTTTGGGAGCTCAGCCTGGCAGCACCCTGCTGTGCCAAGGAGGGATGCCCAGGGATGCAGCACCTGCGAGCAGCCCCTTGCTCTCACTCACCTGTGTGCTGCACTCCTGCGTGGGCACTGCTGCTGCGCTCCCAGCTTCCCGGCTGCCTCCCCAAGGGAATGAGAAGCCTCCTGCGGCACAGGGGTGATGGGGCTGGCAGTGGGATGTGACGATGCCCCTGCAACCACAGCAAAACCATCACATCCCCGCTTCCTCAGGGACCCCCCAGGCATCCCTGTGTGCGGCTCTCTTACCTCTGCCCGCCCCCTGAGGGTCCTGCCCACGGGTGTTGTTGCAGTTGTTGGTGGACAAGGCACGGAGGGGGCTCCCCGGGAGCCACCTGGGGCTGCAGGAACCCCGGCGCTCCCCTGGCCCCACCGTGCCTCCCTGCTGGGAGACAGCAGTGCTTCCAGCAGCGGGCTCCGGGCCGCGGGCTCCTTGGCTCAAGGCTCGGCGGAGGCCTCCGGAGAAGAGGGTTTTCCTGCAAGGCACCTGGGAGCAGGCGTTCTTGGTGTGCAGGGCAGTGGGGACGTGGGTGCCTGGCACAGCGGTGCCTGTCCCTGGCTGCGAGGAGAGCTCCAGGGGCTCGCGGGGCTGCTGCAGGGTAGGAGCGGCGTTTCCCACCCCCTTGCTGCTCCCAGGGTGCCGATAGGGATCCCCATCCTCCTGCCTGCCTGCTCTCCCCAGGGGCAGGGGGCAAGCAGCCCCCACCTGGCTTGTGCCACCATTTGAAGAGCCATCCCCTGCGCGGGGACCACCGCCGGCTGCACACGTCCCCTTCTCAGTCCTTGCCTCCAGCTGTGGGGCGGCACAGGGGGTCCTGTGCCCGCGAGCACGGGGGCCCTGGTGCTCCTGCAGGTGGGGGCTGCGGGGTCCTGCCTCCTCGCTATCTGTCCGGCAGCCATCAGAGGTGTCTGTGCTCTCCAGGGCAGAGTCCACCTCGTCGATGTAAGTGACATCCCCGATATAGGTCTCCTTGATCTTCTCGGTCTGGATGCGTTGCCGGGAAGGGAGAATCCACAGTGGTGACCCCCTGGGGCCCAGAGCCCTGGGTTTGGGCTCTGACTGGGCAGCGTTCAGTCCCCCGCTATCCCGTGGGATGCTTCCTCGCGCTGCAGGGCTACTTTCAGCCTTGCCGACGGCTGCCGGCGCGTCCGTGCCGCGGGTGGCAGCGGCTCTGATGAAGGAGCCACAGGCGCTGCACTTTTCCCCTGCTGCGAGGTCTCCGCTCCGGGCTTCGGGCAGCCCGGACCCGTGCCCCGGCTGCCTGCCGCCCGCCCGCTCTGAGCCCAGCGCCCGCCGGTGCCGCAGCTGCAGCCGCTCCAGGTACCGCACCTCCGCGTCGCGGGCAGACTCGTCCTCGAAGCGCACGCGGGACGGGGAGGGCCCCCGCGGCCGCCCACAGCTCGAGTCCCCGCTCGATGAGTCACTCAGGCTCCCGCCATCGCGGGGGGCAGCGCTCGGCCTCCCACTGAGCTCCCTGACATGGGGACAGAGAGACGGGCACAGAGGAGCTGCAAGGGCCGCCCAGCTCCTTTGGGGAGGTGGGGCAGCAGGGGGAAAGCCAGGGCAGAACATGGGGCAGGAGGAAAATCCACCTGCTGCTCCATCACAGTGAACAACCCTGCTCCTCCCCAGCCCTCTGCCTGGGCTGCCTGCGGCTGAATCCAGTAGAGGCTGCGGCAAAACCCAACCGCCGCCGCAGGACCTCCATCACCTCTCCGCTCACCGAAGTGCACGGTTAATCAGTGGAGAAGCACTGAACTGCACATGACCTGGCACACACCGCAAGCCATTGACTCTGGTACAACCATCAGCTGGGAAACCGGTCCTCCCAGGCAGCCAGGAGCACAGCCTTGATGCCTCCACCATATCAGCACACGGTTAAACACCCCCCAGACATCACGCTACGAACACTTCACACGTGCCTGGCAGGGCGATGCTCCTTGCGAGCAGAGCTGCTCACACAAGGGTTTGCAGCAGATCGAACCCTGGCTCTGCACATGCACCAAATCCAGATGCATCCCAAGAGCATCACGGCACGGGGGGGGGGGGGGGCAGGATGCGGGGCTGGCACTGACCTGTGGTGCGGGATGGCAGAGGAGAGGAGGAGGATGTCGTGGCTGGCGCGCAGGGGGTTCGTTCGAGCCTTCATGCGGGCACGCTGCAGCAGCTGCTTGGCCTGCTCGTGCCGCGGGCTCAGCTCGAGCTCCTGCCCAGGGACAAAGGCCCTGCGGCCCCGCAGTGGGGAACGGGATTAGGAAAAAATAACAGGGATTAGAGCTGGTTTAACAGTGACGACGCGGCTGCTCTGACCAGAGAAAGCAGGGCCTGGCTTCCGCTCACGGGAGGGCTGGCTGCTGTGCTGGGGGACAGGACAGGATCCCCTGCAGCACCAGCACCAGGCGGGAGGAAGGGGGTAGCACTCTGCACCAGTGATGCTCTGGGGAGAGGCTCAGTCAAGGCAGCGCTTTGCATCACCAGCATGAGGACGGGGAAACTGAGGCAGACGCTGCTCCAATCCCTGCCGGTGTAAACCCCACGGTGTGAACTGAGGTGGGTTTGGTGACCGCACTCCGATGCTTTGCTGCTTTCCCTTCCTTGCAGGGGGGGTTTTCCTTTGCACTCCTCCCCGGCCCCGCCAGGGATCCATCAGCTCCAGCACTGCCTTCCCTGCTGGCCATGGCCCTAATCCCCTGATTAAAATAATCAGCTCAGGCAGTTGCTTCGGGGAGCGCGGCCTCAACCTCTTTGCAGCAGCAGGATGGGAGTACCCCAGCCGCCAGGAAAGCCTCCTGCACAGCACCATGGGGGAACCAGCTTCCCCCCAGGGTTTGGCTGCCCTGCTCACTGGGAGCGCAGCATCCCCGTCTCTGCCTTGCGTCTGACCACCACTGATCAACCCTAACCAGGGAAGAGAGCACAACCAGTAACCACAACACACAGGGGTCTTCCCCACTCATTTGCTTCCCCCCGTGCAGCCCCCAAGCCCCCATTCCTGCTCCCCAGCCAACGCGCTGCTGCCCAGCTCACCTGCCAGTCCCACCTAGGTATAGGTATTTCAGTCCATACCTCTAAGGTTCACCATTAGTCCTACAAGGTTATACACACCCACCACATGGATCCTGTTAGGTACCTGGGGCAAGCTTCTGTCCTCTCCACTTCCCCAGCTCCCTTCCCAGCCTGGGGTCCTGACAGGGACCCCTTGAGCCCACCCACCCCACGGACACCCCGCTTGCCCTGACCCTCCTGCCCCGCTCACCCCAAAGTGCCGCTGGAGCCCATCCACACTGCCCCGCTGGCTGCTGCCCCAGCTCTTCCCCAGAGCCCTGCCAGGCCCCACCGCTACTTCACAGGGAAGAGGGAGATGTCCAACCCTGCCACACCGGGCCTGACCTACCTGCAGCCCTCGATGTCCTGCACTGAGACCCCCGAGTCCCAGTCCCCATCGCTCACTGGTACCTCTGAAATGGAGGACAAGGAGAGGCGTCAGCTCGGCTGTGGCCCCCACCCTGGTCCCTCTTGGTAACACCCTCATATCCCCAGCCCCACCACTCAGTCCATCCTCACAAACACCCTTTTTGGGGCTACCCCAGCTGCTTGGCTCTGGAGAGACTCCAGGGGAATGGGACATAGGGCAGCAGCACACAGCACAGGGTCATAAGGACAGATGTTTTCTAAGGAGAAATTAATCCCCTTTTCTGGTGGCAGCTCGCAAAGGGAAGATGGCGCCTGCAGACCTCAAGTGCCCCAGAAAGCTGGTTCCCTGTTTCGAGCAGCGACATTTCTCACCAAAATGCCGAAGGGAATCAGCAGCACTCAGAGCATCCACGGGAAGCGGCACCCCATGTTGTCTGTGAGCACCTCCCACAGCTGCCAGTGGAGGGGACACAGTGCCCGCAGGGGATGGGGCAGCACCGGGGGGTGAACCAGCAAGGAGCTGTGTGCGCACCACAGGATGCTGGAGCACAGCCCCAAGGGCCCTGCTTCACCCCAAAGCTTTCCCCTTCCGCTCCCCCTGCTTCTACCGAGGCAGCCTCTGCCTGCCCAGGATACAGACCAGGGGCGTCGAGGCCCAGCACCTCCTGCAGCAGCCGCCGGTTCCTCTCCACGCGCTCGGCCAGCGAGAGCCTCTCCCAGCCCTTGGCAGTGGTGGGGGACACAGACGGACTCCCCCGGTCCCACAGTGGGGTTCGGGCCTCTTCTCCCAGAGGACGCCCCTCTCGGGAGGAGGCAGAGCCTCGGCTCCCGCTGCTCTCACCCCGGCCCAGCTCGGTGCCTCCCGGCACATCTCTGGGTGCCGGCACCTGCCGGAGCCCCGCGGTGCCAGCGCGGGGTGCCGGGCCGCGCTCCGCGGCGGGCTGCCCGTCCAGCAGCCCATCCGTCAGGTACGTGCGGAGCTGAGC
>JASSUY010030731.1:0-13792 GCA_032466535.1 Forpus xanthops | reverse complement strand
CCTGCCGCGGCGGGTGGGTGCGGGGTGGGGGAACCCGGGAGTGCCGAGCTTGGCCGAGGCCCTTTCCTTCGGCTCCGCTCCGGCCCTACCGTGTGGGTCCGCGAACTGGGAATCGCCGTCCCAGCCGTTCCCATGTTCGTGGCCCCGTCAGTCCTCGGGAGCCGTGCGAGAGGAGACTTTGTAGGTCAAAGCCTTCCTGGCTTCAGATGCCTTCTCCTCTTGCTCGCAGGCGGGATACTCCAGGGTATTGACAGGGTTTAATGCCGCGGGTGGGGAGCGCCGCGCGGCTTGTCCGGGTGCTCTGTGTCTCCAGGGAGCCCCGAGCTGGAGTGCAGGCAGCACCGCGGCCTTGGCAAGCGGAGCTCCTTCAAAAGAGGATTCGGTTTCCCTTGTGCAGCCCCAGCAGCCCTCTAGTCTGGAGCCGATGGATTTGATGCTAATGGCACCTTTGTAATGCATGTTTTGTGATGCAGAAGGAGGCCAGAGTCGGTGTGGAGATCGGGAGGTTCAGTTTGTGTCTGTCCCTGTGGCTGGGGCACCCTGGGTAGGTGCGAGTTCTGCGGATCAGGCGTGGATGGATCAGTTCATCGCCATGTGATCTGTGTGCACTCACAGCATTCCCAGATGCTAACCAAGAGGCCAGGAGGCACTCGAAGCCAAGCCATGCATGGCCAGGAGCGAGAGGGAACTCTGAGCTGGTCCTCCCCTCTGTTGTGCCCATTTACTACCACAATCCGCTGCCGGGAGTACCATTGGTGGTGGATGTGTTGCGTGCGTAACGTGCTCGGGGTTTTGTTTACTAATACAGTTTGACAGTGGCCCTCTGGGACGGGTGGGATCCACTTCCACTACGTCCTCGCCTGTCGCAGGAGCACCAGGAAATGCCACCGTTCGGCGAGTTGCACAAGTACAAACGGCCGTCTCCCGGCCTGGCACTCACATGACTTGGAGGAAGCTGGGCTGTAAACAAACGCTGCAATGAGCAGTTACCATGTTCCCACTCACTTTTGGTGCAACGGTCAGATAATTCCCTCTGCAAAATGGCCGCTGGGCATGCCTTTTTCAGGGAGCTGCACTGGGGAGGTGGTGTCTCCCGACTCCAGCCTGTTCCCACCTGCTGCTTGGGATACTCCAAGGCTTTTGTTTTTCTGTGTAGTACATGTATGCTGCTGGCCTGCATCTGCAATGAGTGTAAACTGGTGGAGTTCAGGCAAGTTCAGTGTGAGTGAAGGCAGTATAAATTAGCAGTCTCCTCATATTGAAAGCACTGCTCCAGGGGCGTAGTGTCAGCTGGAGCAGCCCATTTGCACCCTGAGGTTGTGCTCCTGTCTGTAAGACCACTGTGGAGTGAGGTGATCTGCACAGTGGAGCTGGAACAAGCTAGATAGCCCGATAACAAAACAGGAGTTGGGTTCTCCCAGCAACACACATTCATCCTGTCTGGGGCACTCCTGGTGTCCATCTGTTCTGCCCAGGACCTTTCCTACATAGGCACATGCCCTGCTTGCTGCTTGTGGCATGTCACAAGGTGCTGGGTCACCAGCAGGAGCAAGAGGGAGGCTGCTGTGAAATACTTCAGTCTGGGTGGTGGGATCCTGATGTTTTGGGACCATCTTCCTGGGCTGGAGAGGGTTGCTGTGCATGGTGTCCTGCTCCCCCTGGCAGACCTGGAGTTTGTCTGGAAGGAACAGATGTGATCCAGGACCTCGAGCAGGGCAGGAGATCAAGAAACTGGGATGCAGTTGCCTTCAATGCAGATGCCTTCGATGCAGTGAACTGATCAGAGCCTGAACCATGCTCTGGGGCTCAACAAGGAAGGTGCTCATTTTTGCATCCCCTCTGTCCCTGGGGGACATGGGTGGTGTCTGACTTGTTCTGTTTGCCACAACTCCTGGTTCATAGGAACCCAAGGCGGGCGTTCTCTTGCAGTGCCATGAGTTCTGCCATGCTTCCAGGGGCAGCAGTGGCGGCTGCCAGCAGGAGTGGCCATCCCAGCCCTCCAGCCACTGGAGCAGGGCCATGGCTGATGGCAGGGGCAGGTTTAGAGGCCAAAGAAAGCAACTTGGAGTGTCTCTGAGTGAATGCTGGCACTCTGCCCCCAGAGGCCACAGGTGCTGGCTTTTTGATTGAAGTCGGGGAGTGCAGGAGGTACCTGAAACCCAGCAGGCTACCAGGGAGACATTTCAGAGCTTGCAGAGTGGTGCATTGGGCTCCTTCCCAGGTAGAAGAGTATTATTCAGCTTTGTTATGTGCTGATTGCTCCTGGGGCTGCTTGGGAAGGATAAGTTAAAAACCCACCCATTCCTTCCTTTTTCCTTGTGCTAAGTGTCTCTGTTCAGTGCAGTGAGATTGTGTATGGGGAGCAGGAGGAGGAGCAGGTGCCTGATTCTGCTTGCTCTGTCCGTGGTTACACATTTCCACTTCCTCTTCTGATGTATTTGTGTTTCGCTGAGCTGCTTTCCTTTCCCTTTTCTTTGTGGCTCCAGGGCAGGATGTCCCCAGGGCTGCTCTGGCACCATGGGCTCTCTTCTGCCTGATCCCCTGTGCTGACAGGCTGCAGCTCACACATCAGTAAAGATGGAGTAGGCTCAAGTGCAGCTTGGGCAGGGGATCAAACAGCATCCAGCATCCCATCTGAGCAGCTGCAGAGGGCTGGTGTCTTGCTCCTCCAGGGTGAGCTTGTTCTCCACAGCAGCCAGGTCTCCTTGCATTGGTCCACCCCTCCAGCACCTGCAGCTGTCCTGTGACACTGGGTCACCACATGTGCCTCTTGGCACCCTGCAGGGTCTCTGTGTGATCTGCTTCAGGCAGAGCTCCTGGTTTGTATCCTGGGGGGACACACAGTGGCCTGGTCCCCTGCAGAGTGTGGCCAGGGAGTGGGTTCATGTGCTCCTCTCAACACTCAGGGTGACATGGGTGATGGGGCCCTTGGTGCAGGGTCAGGGCTGGGAAGTGTCTTGGGCTCTTTCTCAAGGAGAGGAGCGTTAGTTGGCTTTGCTCTTGCACCAGTTACCCCAGTACTTGTGATGCTAGCGGAAGACCAGGCAGCATAAGCAGCTTTGGAGAAGTGTGTGTCCCTGGCACCCTGTGCCACTGAGGAGCGTCTCCCCTGCTTGGGGTGGGACTGCTTCAGGTCCTGGGTCCCTGGGGAGGTGACAGCTTTTCACATGGGCAGTGGGCAGAAGGTTTGCTTCTGCCATGCTTGGAAAAAGGGCAGATGGAGGGGAGGGGACGCAATGTTTTAGGCAGAGGGGCCTGTGATCATTTAGTGCTTCTCCCACACAGGTCGCAGCTTTCATCCCAGCACCAGCAGGGATTGGTGGGCAGCTCATGGGGACAGGGGAGTCTTCTCTGTCCCTGTCTGCTGATGGCACAATCTGAGGCCAATTGGAAAGCAGGAGCACAGAGCAGATTTAATAATCTTATGATATTTGACTGTGCCCACACCTCTGCACCTGCTTCCTGTTTACTGTTACCCCCCTTTCTTATCACAATCCTTTATTGTCTGAGTGATAGGGCCCTTGGTGTTGACATCAGACCTCACCCAGGACGAAGGGTAACAGTGGGGGGGTATTGCTGCCTCAGAAGTGTCCATGTTTCATTAGACATTCTCTGGGTTCATAGACATGTGCCTGTTCAAAGAGCTGGTCTCCAGGGCCACAGACCCTATTCCTGCTGTATGGCTGCTGCTGAAACACGGTGGGCCTTGCCTGAGAGTGCTGAGGGCTCTCCTGTCATAGCCTGGCTGGGTACAAGGTTCGGCTACTGTGTTATTCAAAGCAGACAGAGAAATGCAGCTCTTACAGGGGAGAGCTTCATCAGCCCAGGTGTTGTACGCTCTCCCCGAGGTTTGGGAGCTGCCTGTCCCTGCAGCAGCAATTGCTTCTCCACCCAGGTCTGGATTGTTGTTTGCAGATACTGCTCCTGGCTGCCACCTGGTCTGGCTGATGGTTCACCACCTTTCAGCCAGGAAACGATCAACACCTTTGCGAGTGGCCAGCCACAGCCTCTTCACCTTCCCATGGTGTGCCAGTCGGGGTGTTTGGGGCAGTTTTCCATCAGGTCAGCAAGCTGAGCTGACTTCCTGTTGTTCATCCCATCCCTCTGTGTGACACAGGAGCGTGTGTGGCTGTGGGCACTGGGGCGAGGAGTGTGTCTGGTGGCGAGACTGTGGCTGTTTGGTACAACCTGCCCCTGCTTCTTCTAGGTTTCTTTGTGTTTTATTTGTTAGCAGCTTGGGTAACCCCAGGCACCAGCTTGCAAGAAGGGAGCAAAGTCTTGGGTGGTGTGGCAGCACCTTACTGCATCTCTGAGCCTTGTACTCTGCCTTGCAGACCTGAAGGGTGTAAGGGAGAAGGTTGAATGGGGCTTTTCCTCCAACCAGAACCAAATCCAAACCAGTTCTCATAACATTTCTTTCAACTCTGATCTACAACCAAATAAAACCATTGTTTTCTAGCTCTGAGTCAGCTTCACCTTCATCAGTCCTGCATCAGCCCCGTCTCCTGTGCCCCCAAAGCGCCGGCTGCCTCTGCTCCTCCCAGACCTGGGCTGGGTGTTTGCCTTCCTGGGCAGCCTGTGTTCCCTCCCTGTGTGTCCTCTCACGTGCCTGTGGCATGTGACATATTTACCAGGTTATTACTGGTCTTAACTGGAAGCTAACTAAAGTGATGTCAGTCCTAACCATACCCTGCCTGCAGCTGGATTGGAAATGCTCTGGTGTATGGAGTGGGCTATCTGTTGCAGCTCCAGCCCTGGAGATTTCCCAGTGTGAATATCATGACTGATCTTGTCCTGTTAAGAACATGCAGGTAATTGGTTCCTGCTGGGTTTGGATTTCATTTCCCTCCTCTCCCTACATGCAGTGGTTGCAGAGCATCATTGTGAGTTCTGAAATGCCTTTTGGTGTCCGCTCCAGCAGTGGCCATTTCTAAGGAATAAGCACAGTGATCCCAAATAGGTGTGATTGCTGCTCACCATAGTGCAGGCATAAAGCAGGCACGGGTCCTTGCGTGGGGCTGTGGGAGCAGCTCTGTGCAGCACTCTCCTATGCAGGCATGAGGGCTGCAGGTATTGTCCAGTCCCCAGGGCCTGTTTTGGATCATCTTTGGGGTGTTGCAAAGCCCTGCTGTTGTGCACAAGGTGAGGTGGGTGCCCAGTTTGTGTGTTGGTGGTAACATCATCTTCTTTTTTGTTTTTCAGACTGCTCTCAGTGCTTTTTTCCAAGAAACAAACATCCCCTACAGCCACCACCATCAGATGGTAAGTGCTTTCCCACCTCTGCAGCACTCACTGGAGGCACAACACCAGCTGGCGGGTGCTTCTGGCTGTTGCTGATGCCTAGCTCGCTGCTTCTCTTGCCCTATAGAGCAGGCAGGGAAGTCTAGCCAGGCACTGCCAGATCTGCCTGCCAAGGAAGGTTTTCCTGCAGAGCGAATAGGGGTAGCGTAGCCTGTCCTACACAGTGGGACAGCATGCTTGGGATTGCCCTCACACCAGAGAGGTTGGGGCTGGTCCTCAGAGAGGGATGTCTCATGGAAGATGCTTTAGGCATGGCCAATGGTCCAGACCACCCCCAGTATGGCAGGGAGAGCCCAGGGGAGCCTGGAGCACTGCCCCCCTGTAAGCTGTGTAAACACACATGCAGGTACATGCATGCCTCCCACTCTGCAGTCCAGATACTTGAGTCCTGTGCTCACTGGAGCGACTGAGCAGGAGCAGGCCTCCAGCACAGTGTGTGCAGATGGGTGTAGACACAAGAGAGCATGCACGCATGTGGGTGCTGCCTGTCCGCTCTCTCCCAGCTAATCCCAAACTTGGTCCCTTAACTCTCAAGCCATGGCAGCCCGTAATCTGCTTGGGCAGATATGTCTTAGGGATTTGCTGTCTGCCGTGGTCTCATTTGACACGCCAGGACAACTGGGGATATGGAGCATGCAGTAAGCATGCAGAGCAAGTGCCTGGTGGCCCTGAGTGTGCCCAGTCTCCAAAGAGATGGGAGCTGGGCCAGAAAGCTGCAGTCCCAGGGCTGCACCAGTAAGTTGTGGAGTTGAGGAATCCCTGCTTCTGTGCAGGAGTGGGGCAGGCAGGTCCCCTCTGTGCCCTCTTGACAGGAGCTCCCAGCACAACATTAATATTCAGTCTTAAATAACTGCTGCTCGTGAGCAATCTTGTCAGCAGAGCACAGGTCCAGGGGCCCCCTGTGCCACAGCAATGGGGGCAGAGGGGTCTTGTGCTGGGCCCTGATGAGAAGCAGTGGTGAGGACTCCCTCATGCCTGATGCTGTGTCTCCTTCCTGCAGATGTGCACTCCTGCCAACACGCCGGCCACGCCGCCCAACTTCCCCGATGCCCTCACCATGTTCTCCCGCCTCAAGGCCTCTGAGAGCTTCAACAGCAGTAGTCCCGTGGCCTCCATGGCAACCTCCCCACCACCCCCAGCCCCACCACTGCCCCAGCATGGGGCCTTCAACCCTGCCTGGCCCACAGCTTCACCCCCCGGCCAGCAGCAGAGCATGTGGACTCCAGCCGCCGCGGCGCAGCCCGCGGGCTGGCCAGCCGCCGTCTCGCAGCAGGCCACAGCAGAACAGAAGGCCAACGTGACCATGGAAGCAGAGAGATGAGGCTGCGGCAGAGAGTGAACGCGGCGGGGACCCCTGCATATAAATATCTGTTTCCCCCCCTCCCTGAAGAGGAGAGGAACTCTGCTGCCAGGCGTCTGGCAGCCGCAGAGACACATGAGCAAATAGCTGCCTTGCATGGGTTTGGTTTGAAGTAGTTTTTACTTGTCCTCGAGCTAAACAGAGCTCCCCAGAGACAGCAGGAGGCTGCGTGGGACATGGGACTGGTGCTGCCCTCTGCCTAGGACTCTGCTGCTGCTGTTGGCTCTCAGGAGGCAGCGCCCCCTCCTCTCTAGGGACACTGGAGTTTGCATGCGAGTGACGTTTACTGAGGAGGTCCCTTCTTCACAGTCCCCTGGGCCACCCCACTGGGCAGAGTGGGTTGTGCCTGAGTATTTCCCCCCATCCTTTATCCCCACTTGAGCCGGTGGAGGGCAGACACAGACACCCCACATAGTTTGTTTTTTGTAAGGGCTGGAGAGAGTAAGGGCTGCTCCTGCTTGGCTGCAGCCTTTGCCCCACATGCACCATGCTCACTGGTGAGCAGGGCTGGGGACACCAGCTCTTTGGGAGGCGTCTAGCCCCTCATCCAGCCTGGACAATGGGGAGCATAGGGTGACCCATGGTGGCCCTGCTGGGCCAGCACATCCTCCCCTGCCCTCCTGAGATGGGGTTTGCCCGGGGCTGTTTGCATGACACAGTGTAACCCTAGAGACTGGGATCATTTTTAACCCCTCTGTTCTTTTCTCCCGGCGGCTGGAAGTCCCTCTGGACATGCTGCAGCCGCTTGCAATACATGCTCTTCTGCTTTGAACCCTGTGTCCTTGCTTCGTTTGCAGCAGCAGTGGGATGCAGGGAAGGCAAGCCTTGGCCCCAGATGTTTCAGGATCTCCCCTCTGCGTGGCTCTGTGTGTGCTGTGCCTCTTAGCTGGGGCTGGCTGCATTGTGCTCTGTGTGTGCTGTTTCACACAGCCTGTCTGAGCCTGCAGTGACTGCCAGCCACCTTTGGCCAGTTGCGTGCCAGTGCTCAGCCCCAGCAGAAGCCAGCCCAGATCTGCCCTACCTCATCAGCTGTGGGTGTGAGACCCCACCAGGAGCAGGGCTGGCCTGATGACAGGGCTGCACTGAGAGCTCGGGTTCCCTGTATGTCATCCACAGATCCTGAGTGTCTTACTGTGACCTTGCTCTTATTCCCTGTATACTGGATGATGGGCCAGGTCCCATGGAATTGCCCTCCCTGCTGAGCCCTCTCCCCATGAGGCTGCATTGCTGCGTTCACCAGTCAAAAATTTCAATCTCTTATTTGTGTTGCTAAAATGAACATGGTAGCAGTAGTGATGGTTTCACCTGGGCTGGAGCTGTGTGCCTCAGTCCTGCCCCACTGAGGTGCTTGATGGCGTATGAAGCAAGTTGGGGCCATAGGGCTTGTTTCCTAATTGTGGTGGCCTGAGCACATTGAGGCCAGCGTGGAGTCCTACTGGGAGCGGGAATGGCTCATGAGACAGGGAGTAAGGTGCAGAGACCACCCAGGGGACAGAGAGAAAGGATCTGTCCCCAGCCCTTGAGGGAGGCACCTGTGTGTGAAACACAGGTAAAGCCACATGGAGACCTGGGTGGTGGGAAGGGGAGCCTGCCTGTGATTGTACCAGCACAACCAGGAGCCAAAGGATTGGGCTTTGAGCAACCTGGTCTAATGGAAAGTGTCCCTGTCTGTGGCATAGGGTTAGAACTAAATGAGCTTTAAGGTTTCTTCCAACTCAAATCATTCTGTGACTAAAACCCAGGCCCAGACCATGCACTTGGACATCTGACTGACGAGAGAACTCATGGACATATAGCACAGCCCAAAAGCATCTGGTTGTGGTCATTGAGCCCAAAAAGATCTCATGTGCCCCCACAAGCCTAGGAACTGCACAGGAGAGGCAATGGAGTAGCAAGCGTCTTTATGGTCTGCAGTGTTACTTCATACAAAGAGCAGCTGCCAGGGCAGTGTGGCATTCACCCCACCCATTTCCCAAGAGCCTGGTGTTGCCCATCCCTTCCACAGATCCCCATACCATTTCACAGCCCTTGACCAGCTCAGACACCTGAAGTCCTGCTGCTGCCCATGGCAGTCTGCCACTGGCCCCCCGAAGAGCTTGTCTTCATCTGCATAGCAGCACCTGCAAAGCAGAATGCCTTACATGGGGCATGACACCCCCAGCAACACCCCTGGAGAGCCTCTCGGGGAGTGCTCAGCAGCAGGTTGGGGCCATGTAGCAGGGCTGGTGGCCCAGGGGACACACCGGATGGGCACTCACGTGAGTATGGGGACACATAGTGGCTGCCATACTTGGGGGTACAGACTGTTTTCTCTGTGGTGTGCCGGGTGTGGGTCTGTGGGTTCTTTGCTTTAAGGTGAGAAGCAGAGACACTGGGAGTACAGGGAGATGAGAGGCTGTTGATACATTTGCCATGGAGTGGTACAGCACCATCCCAGGCACTGACAGTGGGGCATTCATGTGACTGCACAGCCTGGCCAGAGCTCACACGATGTCCCATGGCTGATCCCCTACATGGGAAGTCCTCGCCCATAGTGGTGGTCCTGTTGGTACCCAGTGAGTTCAGCCTGCTCTTGTAGATGACCCCATCGATGCCTAAAATATCCGCTTCTCTCTATTGGGAAGAGCAACTGATGAGTTTGGAGGTGCCCTGAGGTTGTGCCCAGCCTGCAGCACTCCCACTATGCCAGTACAGGTGGGCTCAGTGGATTTCCAGAGCACAGGGACACATGAGGACAAGGAGCTTACATTATTGCAGATGAAGTCTTCTGGGTTTCCGCAAGGACAAACGGTGATGAGGGAGGTGGAGGTGGACAGTGGCCTGGCAGAACTTCCAGGGCCCTGCCTGGCCCTACGCAGGAAGGGTAATGTAGGTGCTCCCTGCCCAGGGAGAGGAACCCCAAAGGGAGAAGGAGGGGCACGGTGATTCCTGGCAAGCCTCACCTCTCCGGCAGCTGCTGTGCCAGGCAGTTGGAGGCGCTGGCTGGCTGGGGATGGAGGAGCTGGCCGGTCTTCCGGATGGTGACCAAGGGCCTGCAGGTGAGGACATGAAGGCCAAGTCAGGAAGTGGACTCTAGTGGATGCACAAGTGGAGGTCTTTCCTGGGGGATGCACAGTACTCACGGTGCTGGGGCCATGGCCAGGGGTCTGTTGCAGGAGATGCACTTCACTGGACCAGAGAGCTGCCTGCAACACAGGTACAGCTGCTCAACACTCCACCAGCAACCCAGGGATGGCATGAGGTCCCATGGGTGGCCAGCACCCCATGGCCAGGGTGGGACACAGAGTGTCTGGATGGGACAGTAACAGAGGATGAGACAGCATGGGAGGGGTTGGGGCAATGCAGGAGACAACGCAAGGGGACAAGGTAGAATGGGATGGAGTGGGATAGGAGGGGAAGCAGCAGCCCTCACCTCTTGAAGCCAGCAGCACGGCCAGCATTGCAGGATCGCTGGCAGAGGCACTGCTGGATGAGCCCCTTCACCTGCTCCAGCTGTGCCTGCAGGGGAGCCAGTGCCACATGATCCACCTGCAGGGAGAGCAGGGGAATTTGTTAGGACACAAGACCTATTTCTAGGGATGTTGCTGCCCCTGAGGGACACTGGGGACACACTGGAACACAGGGTTGGCCATGGCACAAGAATCATAATTTATTGGTGTTGGTAGACTGAGAGCTCACACTCCCTACACAGGGATGCGCTGCCTGGCCTGGTGCATCCCTATATCTCTATCACCCTCTGGTTGACACTTCTACCTTGGAGTCCATCTCGTTAAGGAGCTTCTCTAGGGCATTCTGTGTGTCCTGGTCCATTTGGGACATCTTCTGAAGCAGATCCTGCATCATCTCACTCAGCTGGACCATGGCATGTTGCAGCTCCTCCTGGCTCGCTTTGGTCTTCAGTGCAGCCTTGTCTGCTTTCTGAGGAGGGCATTGTGATAGCAATTCCCTGTGCCCCCCCCAGCCCTGCCACCATCCCTGCATGCCTTTGCTTACTTTCAACACCGAAGCCCTGCTCCAGCAGGGCCATGCTCATGGCTGGGTGATCCACCACCAACTGCCACACGGCCCCAGCCACCCACCAAGTGCTCACAAGTGTCCTTGGTGTCACCCCACAGCCACTCCACAGCTTCCTGCAGCCTCGTGCACTGCTTGTACAGGCAATGTACTCCCTGCTGCAGACCTTCCCTGGAGCACTGCTTCTGGTTCATGCAGGGGTCAGGCAGCCCCTGCAGCTCTGCTGCAAGGGGCTTCCCTAAGGATCCTCGTAAAGAAGCCACATTTCTGGCCAGCTTAGACCACAGTGCCATGCTACAGGCACCGATGAAAGCTTCTATCCAGTAGGTAAGATTATATTCATTTCCCTGGAGCAAGTGGCAGCTCAGTCAGGGTTTATGAAAGGCAAATACTATGTGGAGGACAAGAGGCTAGAGACATTTCTGTCCACTGGGCAGTGTGTCAAGACTTGAGGCAGGAGGTAAATTGTAACTAGTGCGTGTAACAGGCTCAAACTGTTTGGGGCTCAGAGCAAGAGCTTTGCTCTCCCTGCTGTTTCAGAGGGTATTTTCCATAAGGATTTGTGAAAGCCTGGCCCTGGACAGCTTAGGGACAGTCCCAGGGTCTGGGTGCTGAGTCTCTGAACATAGTACCACATATGCCTGCGCCCAGCCCCTCTGCCAAGGCTCTCTCCACTCACCAGTTGGTCCAGGATGCTCTGTAGGATGTGGCTATACTCATCCTGCTGCACTGACTGCTCTTGCATCTCCTCCCGACCAGCCTGTTAACAGAGGCATCAGGGGGGTCAGCATCTCCAAGGGCTTGGAATGGTGAAGATCAGCATCAGCATCAGCAGGGACAGGCAGCAATTGGCAGTGCCCAGCCATGGCTTCAGGCAGTGTCTATCTGAAAATCCTGGGCCCCAGGGCAGATCCCCCATCTCCCAGCTTGGCCTCAGGATGGGAGGGAGCTCAAGCTCCAGGCCTCATCCCTGTCACCCCATGCACGCTCACCATGCGTGCAGATGCCCAGGGAGCCCAACCCCTCTGCTGAGAGCTCTGCAGCAACTGTCCCAGCTCTGTGCATGCACCTTGTGGAAGCTGTCTTTCAGGAGTTGTAGCTCCCCCTCAAAGCCCTCGACAGTGGTTTTCAGGGAGCAGATGGTGGTGAGCATCTCCTGCAGCCTGTCCATGACCTGGGAAACACAGGTTTATTCAGTGATGCTGGATCCCCACAGGCTCTGGAGGACATGGAACAATGGGAATCTAAGCAGTGCACAGGGAAGACTGGGGCTTGGGGATGTTTTGGGCCCAACAGGGCTATCAGCATCAGCCATCTGTCCAGCCCATAGCTGTGCCCATGGAGCTCACCCGAACAGAAGTGAAAGATGTCCAAAGGGGACAGGTGCCCCAGCGCCAGTGCCTCACCCTGGCAAAGTGCTCTCACTTTTTGCCTTTGCCCTATGCTTGTGTTCTAAGCCAAGGTCACAACGTATGAGTTAGGTTCACTGTGGGCCAGCCCCACATTCTGCCCATGAAGACAACAGCAGGGCACAATTCATTCTTGCACTGAAGCGCATGGCATAAGGCAGGAAGATGGCATTGATGTTACCTGTTGCATTCTCCACTCAGAGCCTAAACTTGAACAGCCAAATAGCTTGAACTTGTGCAGTGGCAATGTCTCCCATAGGATCCTGCCTTGGCATGCAAAAAGCTTGTCTGCAAGGCAGCACGGCTATCACTCACAGCTCAGACACTCACTGTGTGGAAGGGAAAGGAATGGAAGGGAAGGATAAAGGCAAGGCAATGAAAAGGCAAAGATCAAGGGAAAGGGAAAAGGAAAAGGAACAGGAGAAAGAGGAAAGGGGAAAGGAGAAAAGAGAAAGAGGAAAGAGGAAAAAAAGAAAAGGGGAAAAGGAATAAAGGGGAAAGGGAAAAGGGAAAAGAAAGGGGAAGGAAAGGGAAACAGAAAAAAAGGAAAAAAAAAGCTGAAAAGGGAAAAGATAAAGGGAAAAGGGGAAAAGGGAGGAAAGAGGAAAGGGAAAAAGAAAGGGAAAGGGGAAAGGAAAGGGAAAGAACAGCCTAGGGCAACCCCAGCCCCCCAAGCACAGTTACCAGGGCAGGATGGGACCCAACAGACTTAAGTCTCAGAGCAAGCACTGCTGGAGCCCCAGGGGCAGGTGCGAAGTGACCAAAACCACCTTTGGCCAGTGGCTGTGTTAAAACACTGCTCTTTGGTTAATTCCCATAGTGAACCTGGAGACACTGAGCATGCTTTGCCAGGCTCCCCTGATCCTGGGCCAGCAGGTTTTCATGACATGGACGTGTTAACAGTGTAGGGCAGGACACTGTGAGGGGCAGAATGCCACCCAGAGCAGTGTATCTGGTTCGGCAGTACAAGACAAAGTCAGGACACCACGCTGAGCAGGACCACCGGGCACACTGTGCTGTAACACTGTACGGCACAACCAGCAAGACCTCAGCAGCAAAGCGTCAATGTGACTGGTGCCCTGAGGAGGCCGAGCACCATCCTGAGGGTGGCTTCTCACCTTCGTCATCCCTTCCTCGGTCACTTCGATTCTCCTCTTCAGCTGCGCCATTTGCTCCTCCGCGGTGCCTGCGGTGCCCGCGGTGCCCAGGGTCTCACCAGGGCGGCTCAGCGGCTGCTGATAGCGACCCCCTTCATCCTTCCCACCCTCCTGTAGCTGGATGTGCTCTGGGGGCCCGGGCAGGAGGACACAGATCCTGCCGACCTGGGCACTGCCGCCGTTGGCCAAGCTGGAGGTCATGTCCGCCAGCGTGATGGTGAGACTCATGTTGGTTTCGGTCACCCGAGGGGCGCCTCGGGCCGTGGCCGCTGGTGGGAGCCCGAGTGTGAGCTCACAGGGGACGTTACCTGGCGGTGGCCCCGACATTCTGTTTCCTTCCTGGGCCAGCCTGGCCGGGCGGGAGAACTACGGGACCGGGACCGGGACCGGGACCAGGCCCCGTCCCGGTGCGGCCTGGCGCGAGAAGCAGGCGTTGGCGCCGCGCGGCCTGTCGCGGGGGAGCGGGCCGCTCTCCGGTGGGAGGGCCGCAGCCTGCCTGCCCAGCTGCAAGCGGCCCTCCCGCGGGAGCAACCGCCGCCCTTGACGGGTCC
>JASSUY010030730.1:0-32446 GCA_032466535.1 Forpus xanthops | reverse complement strand
GTCCCGCCGCCGCCCGCCCGCCCGCTCCGCCGAACCCCGCTCGCTCCTCACCAAACTTTTTTTTTCTTTTCCTCCGTGTTTCGCTGCCCTCGCAGTGACGCGGGCGGGCGCGGATTGGCGGAGCGCAGGAAGGGGGGAGGCGGGGCTACGGCCCGCGACTAATTACGACAAGGAGACGGCGGCGACGTGAACCACTACATGGTATTTAAAGGGACAGCGGCCTGTCATCCGTTCTACACGCACACCGGGAATGACCTGAGGCGGACGGAGGGTCGCGGGCTGGCGGGAGGCTGCCACCGGCACCGGGCGGGCAGAGGACCCGGCTGGTGCCCTGGGTAAAGGGGAGGGCACCCACGGGCCTGGAGCAGCCCGTGAGGATATCCCTCCCTCACACCGCAGCCCGTCATACCTCACGTCCCTCATCAACCTTCTTCCCCCCACAAATAAACTCATCTTGCTATAAAAATCCTGTGTAGCTGCCTGCTGCCACCCCCTGTACCATGAGGGAGTTCTAACCCCGTGGAGGAAAAGGTTTCTTGTCAGCAGCTTTCTCTTGTGTGGAGTCTGTACATCACCCTTACTGGTCACCACTTCTGCCCTGCACAGTCAGCTATGGTGTTCGTTATCTACAACAGTTTGCATGATTTGCCTCTGGTTTTATCTCTTTTTTTTTTTTTTTTTCCACTGTGGGGCTCTGAGGCAATTACACCACAGCTTATTTTTATACAGAACGTTTTTACATCACACTCCCTATACCCAGTCTAAGGTCATGGGTGGCTGTAAGCTAAACCATAAAGGAAGGTTTTGAAGGGGAGATTTAAGGATGTTGAGGGACTTGGAGGCTCAAAGCAGATACAAAGGGAGGATAGGATTCCAGAGAGATGAAACAAGCAAAATAAAAGAAGAATTTTATCTTTGGAGAGCACACTGGAGCAGGCCAAGGCTGCGGGAGCTGCCAGGAGGTGAGCTGAGTTTGCACTGAGTTTTGGAGGAGGAGAAAAGAGTGAGCTATTGTGAAGCTCAAAGCATGCCAAAGAAGCTGAAGATGGCAAAATGTTTCCTTTGTCTTGGGGAACAGCAAATAGATTTGAAAATTGTTGGTCTTTTTTTGAGCAAAGGAATTCGAGACTATACTAAGGCAGGCATTGCAACAAGACACACAAGGACTTCAGCAAAGATGAAGTCCAAGCAGAGATTGTGCATGGGCAAGATCACTATCACAAATGGTGTGAGCCTAGTAGGTAGAACCATAAACCTGGCAAAGGAACTTAAAGGGAAGAAGGCCTTTAATTCTTTTTTTTTGAATAGCTGAGTTTGGATCAACACCAGAAAATGCTGGTGCGACCAGCACGGAAGTGCTAACATAGCTTTACGCCTATTTTGGTAGAGATTATTCACTCTTGGCTGTCTTTGCTGATGCAATAAGTCTTCCAAATGCCAGGCTGTACGAACAGAAGATGACCTGCATTGCATGTGGGTATCACAGCATTCCCCACAACATTATTTGGAGCGCTTTCATGGTCTTGGCAGTAATCATAAGGAGCTGTGGGGAGGGATGATCACATTCCTCTAAGTCTCTCTATGATCATTTATTTTTTATACAATTTTTTTAAAACCTCGAATTCTGTCTGGTTCATCTCAGGCTGCTTTCTTTGTGGCAGGTTTCCTCTCACCATTTGAAATAGAGATGCAGAAGAGTAGGGTGGAACATTGACAGCGCCTGTTTAGAGAGGCCAACAGTTTCTTTTGCAGTTGTGAGCAACCAGCACAACAGCTGCCAGTGGCAGCAGTGGGAATGAAAAGGGAAATGCAAACAGTGAACAAGATGGACACCTCCTACAAGGAGTTATTGACCAGCAGCACATGGTGGAACAAATGTGAAGTCATGGCAGCAAATGTCAAGGGGGAGCAGCTGAATGTTCAGATGTGATCCTTCTCAAGTTGTGAATGAAGCTCATCGGTTTTCTGATGTGTCCAAATGAGGAAACTCAGTTATAATAATTCTGGAGTAAATGGATTTCTTGAAGCATTCAGAATCAGTATGTTTGGTATGGTTAGAAGTTGCCGCAACTCAAAAGGGGCAAACAACAGGGAAACAGGGAACACAAAGGTTTATGTCATCTGCAGAAAAAGAGCCATTAGACAAACTGTCCCTGAGGGAGAAAATTAATACAGAAGATGGGGTAGAATAAAGGATGCAGTTACAAATTAAATGTACTTATTGATACATTGTGAATAGAAGAGGTAATATTAACAATTTTCTCATTTGAGGACCTCAAGACTGATAGGCTAAAAAACCTTGCTGTGCTCAAGTAGGATAAGGAAAGAGAGAAGCTTATAATCACAGAAATGACTAAACTCTTAACTACCCAGAGAAGGGCATCCTTGACTCCAAGAGAAGGTCAGAAATCAGCTAAAGAAGATGGAAAGTCAAAAGTGACCCTGATCCAGCAGATGAAAACAGAGGCCTGTTTTCTGTAAACCACCCCAGAGAAAGAGTTCCTTGATAGGAATAGTTTTTAATTCTAAGAGTAGACAAATGTTCAGCACGACCTAGAAGCATGTGGAGGCTGATATGCAATGGTGTGGTCATCTTCATGGAACAACTTCATTCTACCAGGCAGGATTTTACTTGAACGGAGCCATCCAGAAGAAGCTCCAAACAATTAAGTAGGGATCTCGGTACAAGCTGAAACACCCATTGACGGTGGTGAAAGGTTTTCCAGCTATGCTGGCAATTTGATTCTGCATGGCAAAATGGACCAACCAGGGAACAGTATGTCCTCATTTATAATGTTACAACTGTGAAACAGTGTTTATTCTCCTTGACCTGGTTATTTAGATCTGCCTGTTATAATTTAAGGCTCCCAACACCTTGGTATCTCAGCACAACTTATTCTCATGTTCTGAAGTGTTACCTATTCATATACCCTTTAGAAGTTGTTGGCAAAAATTTTCTGAAATTAGTTTCTTCTAATTTTTATTCCCTTCTCCCAAATCCATTTAAGCTATCTCCTAACATACACAAATACAGAGGACGTTTTTCTCTGTTTCGTTTTATGTTTGCTTCTGCTATAGCAGCTTGTTATTTCTTTTGCTAAAGCTTCAGAGATCACCTGAATCTTAGTAATGTATTCATTTTAAGGTAGATTTATCTTCAGAGCTCATAAATAGAAAGACTCTTCTTCATTTCAGTGGGCTTTGGATCAGGTGTTTAGTGCTAACATCATTTCAGTTCTCCTCATCTAGTTGTTTGGGCCTAGCATGCACCCCCTGAGACTGCTGAGATTTTCACCAGAGGCTCCAATGAGAGCAGAATCAGCCCCTACTTCCTGAGAGACAGCCTATAGAAAACCAAAAGAAACAAGCACAAGGCTTTCTTAAACAACTGAGGCTGAAACTTGACCCGATTTTATCTTCAATCTCACCAGATTTATTTTCCACAGCCACTCTGACCTCTGTTCTATGTATTATCCTAACAGGATGAGCTGCAGTTTCAGTTACCCAGGCCTAGTGGAAACTGGGCCCAGCAGTCCTTTGGCAGTGGCCCTTCAAGAGCAGCAATGCCAGCTCTCTACTGCAAAACCAACATTCAGAGATCTGTAGAATTATCGAGTCCAAATTCTGCTTGTATCTGCAAGCCCAGAACACCACTGACTTCAAGGGGGTTGTAGGATTTTAGCCAAGAGCAGACATTGGCCCAGGAAATTTCAAGATTCCCTCATGTTTCTGTTTATATGGTGCTGTCATTGAGAACTAAGAACTTGCTTCATGATGCATTTTACTTTTAAATTACATAAAGGATATTTACTGTGTTGATGCCACATAGTTTGCAAGAAAGATGCACATATGGAAATGAAAAAGCACTGATTACCATTAGGATTTCCAGCTTCCAGCATTCATTTTCCAAAACAACCCAGGGACTATTTCTCATTAAAAAATGTAGAAATGAAAATCAAGGGTTTTGCTATTTATGTATGGCATCCTGCAGTCTTACTCATCAAGTCTGTTGTGAAAATGGTCAGAATAAAAAAGCCTCATAATGTACAAAAGGTTCAGTCCTCTGCTTTTATTTTCTCTATACTTCTCCCAGCCAGAGACACGAGTCCTTGTCTAAAAATAATGTTCTTCTGCCTCCCAGGGGGTGGGAGGAGATCTGAGGAGAGCTGAGTGATCACCAGGGACAACAGGTAGAAACACAGATAAAGGCTGAGAATGAATGGATCATTCTGTAAGAACAGGTAAGTGGATGCCAGGCAGAGCATGGCTGCACAAAAGCATCTGAGCAGCCAGTGGAGCCAGGTCAGTGCTGCCCTGAGAAAGAAAAGTGCCTGCTCAGTGTCTGTCTTCAGCAGGGAGCAGCATAGGATGGAGGTCCTCCACAGAGCAGAGCTCCATCCAGCCTGGTTCTAGTTGGAGCTACTGGGCTGCTCAGCATCTTTCAAAACGAGGCAGATTGTTTTGACAGGTGGTTACAAATCTGGAAGCTTCCTTCTAGATAGCCTTTAGAAATCTGGGCTGGGGCCTTTTAAAGCCTTAACGACTCCCTGCTTAAGCTTTTAATATCCATGTTAAATTGTTCATTGAGCATGGCCTGGTATTAACAGTGTTGCCATTGTCACCCCATGAGTAACTTTAGGCAAAGAAATTATCTTGTACCTCTGTGCCTTTTCTTCTGCATCTGCTTTGTCTATGTAGATAGTAAAGTCTTTCAGCCAAGGAGTGGCTCATGCTCTGTGTGTAGTCATCAACACAGTGAACTCCAGTCTTTCTGAGAGCCTCTCTGTGCTCCTCAGTCCTACACATAACAGTAGTATCTTTACACATAGTGGCTTCTGTATATGCTTGCCTTTCACCCTACTGCAGAAACAGGGTTTTAGCGTTACTATTTACAACTACAATCTGGAGTCCTAAACTCTGTAAAATTAAAATACTCATATACCATGCTTGCATGAATCCTCCACAAATACTATGAAATAGGTCACTGTACTGAAAGTCCAGAGGCTACCAACGGCTCTGGCAACCAAGTACTAAATTGTGAGTATAAATGGACCAGAGATGCTCTAACATGACAACTTCATCCACTGAAAAGTCTCCATCCACACGAGAAAGCTAGCCCTATCTGTGTTCTGGTCCTTGCCATCTAAGGGAAGTAAAGACCCTGTTGTCAGGGCAGCACTGCTTGGCGCTCCCTTCATCATAGAATCATAGAATGTTTATAGCTGGAAAGGACCTTAAAGGTCATGTAGTTTCAAGCCCCTCCCACTGGCAGACACCTTCCACTAGAGCAGGTTGCTCAAAGCGCTGTCCAACCTGGCCCTGAACATTGCCAGGGATGGGGCAGCCGCAGCTGCTCTGGGCACCCTGTGCCAGCACCTCAGCACCCTCACAGGGAAGAATTTCTTCTTAATGTCTAGTCCAAATAAACCTTCTTTCAGTTTAAATCCATCCCCCCTTGTCCTATCACCACATGCCCTTGTAAACAGTACCTCTCCAGGGACTTTTAGCAGCACTCCTTTGGAAGCCTTTAAAAGCCAGCAGAATTTAGTGCATCCCTGAGGGTGCCCTGGGCCAATTTTTGTTTTTGCAACTTTTTGTTGCCTCCTCTGCATGTAGCAAACTCTTTGATATAGCTATGTCCCTGGATTCTTGGATTTAGAGGGCTGTTTGTGTAAATAATCTTGGTGCCTGAGCACATCGTGGTGCCTAGAAAGCAAGCAGTTCACTCAAAGCATCTGTCAAGCATCTAGATATAAATGTTCCAAATGACAAAAATGTCTGTTCATCCATCTACCTTCCTGCTTAAGAATGCCAAGAGCGCTGGATTATTATGGGTATGATGCTCTTGTTTGTTCTGTTACTGTCCATCTGACCTTGATAGTTCGGATAGGCTGCTTGTCAATGCCAGAGAAATCTGCTGCAACAATAGAGGGAGTATCTGGTATCAGTGCTCTCCTGCTCCTTGAGGGAACTATCTCATTAGAGAAGCTAAAACATCATTGTGATTGTTTAGAAGCAAGCATTTGTTTTGCAAAAAATCTCCATGCAGTTACTCACTTCTTGTAAAATTATAATGCCTCAAGTCTTTTTCTAAAGCAGTCTTGGGTACTGGAATGGCTTGAAATTTGCGGCCAATAAAAAGTTTTACAGCAAAGCAGATCTGATCAGTGTTTCCTTAAGTAAGACAATTAATCTGCGTGTCAAACTGTCATCAGATTTTTGATTTAAAAGCAATAAAGCCTTTTAGTGGAGAAAGTAATAAACCAGGACATTTCTATCGCTTCACAGATGTTCATAATGCATTGGAGATTTGATGTGCTCTCTTTTGGAAACTTGAAGCTTAGATTTTTAGGATACCTAGAGCACAGATATTTATTCCATAATGTGCAACTATTGTGTCACAATCAGCTTTGAGCTCTCTCATAAACTTTGGGGGGGGGGGACATCAAGCTGAAGTGGGATGGCTGTTGTCCTGGTATTCTGCTTTAGGAAAGAAGCCTGTTGGAAGATAGATAGCTCTGTCTGCTTTTAGGTAGTACCTTTAATTCAGGGATCCTACAGCTATCACAGAAATCCCTAAGTCCTTCTGGCCAGAAGTATGGCACATCCTTACTGCCTTTCTGGAGTGTACTTTACTCACTGTTGTATAGCATCAGGAGGGACAGAGTCTATCTATCTCTCACCTCCGTGCTGGCAGTTTCCCAAGGGATTGCCAGTGAACATAGGTTATAGACTCTGCTCCCTGCACTCTACACAGGGAGAAGAAAGGACCAGAGAAAGAGGTATCATCTTCCTGTTCTCCTGTAACCGATCAAAATCCTTTGGGTACCATCACATGTGAGCAGCTCCTATGCAGACAAAGCCTGAGTGAGGACCACAGTGACATAAGGAGTCAGGGACAGCAGAGGCCTACCCATCCACATTCCCACCACTGCTACATTTCATAAAATCAGATATTATTTAATTTAACTTAACCTGAAGCAAGTCTGGGGTCTGACTCTCTGTACTATCTTTTAATGTCCTGTGCACTATTCAAGACATATTAAAAAGTCATATTAGCAACTTACCAGAGTTAAACACAGCAAATGCCTGGTGAACATCCTGAGCAGATGTACATGCAGAATAAAGTTGAGGATTTGGATCACTGACAGGTCTATGGTTGAAGAGAGGTTTTTTCCCTAATATTACAGTCACAGGAACATTTCTGTTCCTGCTGTAAATGCTTAGCTAATGTTTCTTAATGCACATCAGTTGACTTGGAACTTCAGAAGTTTATGATTCTTCCTTTCTTCCTTATGATTCCTTCCCCTCTTCATCTTTCTCCCTCTCTGCTCTCCACATTCCTCTCTTCTGCTGCCCTCTGAAGTACTCCTGAGTAGTGGGGTTATGACATAGCTGATAAACTAGGAAATTATGACATCAGAGCAATAAATCACACCTCCCTCACAGCGTTCTTCTCTCTGCTTCTTTCTTCCTTTTCTACTAATCTCCTAAAGGAAAGTGGAAAATCGTGACATTAGAAAGAAGCATCTTTTTCCAGTCTCTCTGCTCCCAGACAGTCCTCTTGTAGGAGGTGATTTTATCCTTGTCTTTAAACACTCTAGAATCGTGATAATAAATTTATGCTCCCTCAGTCTTCAATCTTCAGAATGAGTGCATGATACAGTCTTCTATTTTCACAGTAATGGCCATTTGACAGTATTCTGACATCTTACAGGCTTGCAAAGTTTTCCCTCCTTTGGGAAATTGCTAATAATCAGAGTTGCCACAATATAAACAAGTTCTGCAGAAGGAGAGCAACACACCAGAGTTTAAAGCTCCAGACTGCAGCTGAATTTATTTGCTTCACTTAGCAAAACTCTGGTATTTCTTAAAGTCACACCGTGAAGTTGGGGGGAAGAAGGTTGGGAGGAGTGGGCAGGCAGATTGATTTATGCCTGAAACCACGACACTGACATACCTAATTATATAGTTGAATATGTCAGTATTAAGTTATGTCTACAGGACAAGCATTGAAGTGGCTATTATGTAATACAGATGTACCCAAAATTAATTTAAAATTAAGCTAAGACTCTGCTAACCCGTGTAGAAGCCATTGCTAAGCCACATGAACTGCAAAACCAATCAGCGTAATATTTGTTGACTTACAGTCACTAGCCTGTACCAAACTTTGCTTTTAACTACTACAGTACTACTGGCACTAAGTTCTTACCCCATATTTCTACCTACACAGCTGTGATCACAGCCTTGAGTTCCAGCCGTGGCAGATGAGCTTAGCCACAGAAGGATAAGGTTTCATCATCCCCTCTCTCTGCATCTACATTCTCCATGCAGTTTCCACCTTTGTAGTCAGGGTGGAAGAAAGGGATGGTAACCTAGTTTGTAATTCATATGGCCCATTTTACAGCTTAAAGGAGTGGTGGAGATGTGCTGGTGCTGAAATGTTGGATTATGAACTATAATACAGACAACCTTTTGGGCTACTTTTATGCTAGTGTCAATAACATCCAGTAGAACACACTGGGAGGAGCACTGATTGTTTACAAAACTACCACTGAATGTGCTGGAGCTGCCTGCCAGAGCCCTTGCCCTTGGAAGAAAGAAACTGGGAGAAGTAAAAACCACAGAACAGAAGGCTTTACTAACAAAACATCCCCGTGTAGCTAAAAATCAATATTAAGTCTTGAGTATATCAGTGAAATTAAAATAATAAGTAAAACAGGGTAAATCATAAACGTTAAAGAGTTATGTATTAGTTCGTATCTACCACAAGTGATTTCTCAAGGGTTTTCTTCTCCAGTGCTATAACAGATTTTCTGCATGATCTTGGGCAAGATGCATAGCTTATCTCTGCTGTGGTGTTAGATAATACTTTTGTTATAATAGCTCATTTTGCAAGCTGCTGAGTGTCAGAGTATTTATTAGATAGGATTATATTAGGTTTTGAAGAAGGGATAGGACCTGCAAAAGGCATATAAAAATGAGATGAGTTCAGTTGTCCTGGCAGGAATCAGGCATTCTCAGGTTCAGTCTCTAACCAGTGTACAGGGAGCAGGTTTAGTATAGAGGCAAGTATTTATACTCAATGCTCAGCAGACAAATTGATTAATTGCAAAAAACCAAAAAATGTTGTTTGATTTCCCATTGGTAACACTCGTAGAAGATACGTTGGTATAAGACTGCTGCTTCTCCCAGGAAATGAGCTCTTGGGAAAAGTTTGAGTACAATTTCTAATGGGTCAGGACCTGTGAAAAATGGAGGGATAAGCTTTTCTTGTTCAGAAAGCAGAGTAGCTATCAGGGGCTGCAACAGCACAGCGGTCCTTGGTGGTGAACAGTCTAAGTACATAGTGACAAAGATAGAAGAAGACAGGCGGGCAATCACGACGGCTGGTCATGTTACTCCTTACAGCATTAGGTATATTAAATTGAATAACACACAATGGGAAACGCTGGAGAGTGCCAGCATCTCAGAAGACACCAGTACTTCAAATTCATTTGATGGCTAAATCAAGTGGCAGTTTGTATGAGTGGGTTTTACATCCTTTAAAGTTATTTCCACCTCTTAGCAGCGTAATAACTAGAGAAAGATAAGAACAAATAACGTTCACCATTTCTGTGCATGGACAAGAATGTTCTACTTGCTGCTGACTTCCCTTCCCTGGCTGTTACCCTTACTGCTTTATGTATACCAGAGAATCAACATTTCAGCATTGCAACATTCTTTGTCATGTCCAGGTAATTAAAAGAATGTCACTGCACCTGAAAGAACTATAAAAATGTCCTTATAAAAGTCTTAGAAGCATTTAGTATTTTATTCATTGCTATGTTGTTGTGTTTTTCCTGCAGTAAAACAGACTCATGGAAGTGAGACACTACCACTAAGGCTTAAGAAACATCCTCCAGTACATTAGCTCCGTGCCTTTTTTTATATTCTTCCAGTGTTGGATCCTTGTTTTTAAACAATCTTTATGCTTTCAAGAAAGAAAGAAAAACCCCAACCTTTCTTTTGCTAGAAACAGAGAACCAGAACAGGCAGCATTTAAGTGTCTGAAACCTTTACATCCCAAGGAAATATATTCTGCATTTTAATCTTGTAATGCCTGAGTAATTGCCTTGCATATAACACTATCTCACCTAGTAGTGACTTCAGGAACTCTAAGTAAAACTAAAGTCTAATATACACAAAGGATTGATAGTTTTATTACAGAAGGTGTAGGAAGCCAAACTGCACTGACGTAAGTATCAAAGGAAAATTATCAAGTTGCTGCAGCAAGCTGTTCAGAAATAAAAGTTCGGGTCCCCCAAAGCCATGTGATGGGTTTAAAGACTTGGTTTTCGAAATACAGGTTCAGTGTGTTTTTACTTGCCTTCACTTTTTGATATGCTGAGGAATCACAGGAAACAACTTTATCTTGCAAATATGGAGGCTGAAATCTTTGTTTAATAGAGATCCTTGAGTGTAAACACAACTCCAGAATGTAGAGATTTCAGGAAATCACCACTAAGGCCACACAGCCAGCAGCAATGTCATAAGATTTAGCCTATCATAAGATTAGTCTATTTAGTTATAACAAACTAACTGATGCTCCCACACATGCAGTTTCCTGGAGGTACACTGTGTTTTTCTATCCAGCAACCTCATCTCAGAGAAGGACTCTGTCTAGGATTTACAGACATCTCGTGGCACAGAGGGAAGCAAAAGCAAGTTGGGACATGAAATTCCCTTTAAATTCTGTGTATGCTCAGATCATCCATAAGTACACATGCAGTATGTCTGACTCATCCCCAAATCCTGGATGTGAGTATAGGAGCCCCAGGGGGAGATTATGCCAACAGTGCAATAAGCAACATGACTAACATCTATCATATGTAGTTTGTTTTCTTGTCTTTTTTTTTTTTAAGGGAAGGACCGCATGTCTTGGCAGGTACTATTAGTACTCTCTTTGTATCCAAGAACACAAGCTCTAGGAATTGCATCTAGCACAGGAAGCAGAAGATGGTGATGTTTGTGACAGCCATGAGGCCTTGAGGGAATTAATTACTTACTTTGGGATGTGGCCTGTCCCCTGCCCACATAAGCTGCACTGTCATTTTGCAGAATTTCATTTACCCAAGGGACTCAGCTGCCAGCAAAGCGCTTGGTCTGAAGGTCCAGACAATGGGGTATGCCCAATCCAGACTTGAGCATCTTGCTGTTACACTCAAAATTTGCTTTGAGAAAAGAGATAAAGAGAAGAAAATTCAGAATGATATTCAGTTTAACTGCACCATGCTGTGTAAAGGTAAAGACGTTAACTGAATACACCAAACCCAAGACAAATTGATGACAGTAGGCTGAAAATGCCATCTCAGGGGACAGTCCACCCCTCTGTGACTTTCATCCAACACTAACCCAGTGATACAATTTCTAATAATTCTCAGCAAAAGCAGTCTGTATTTTCCCAAATAGACTGACATATCCAAACACTAAGTCATTGTGCTGATGTGAAAAGCAAAACCCGCATTCTGGATGGAAAAGGAAAGAAATCACAGAGTTTCACCAAGTATGTCCAGTGATAGCACCAGTGTTGACAGTTATGGCCATCAGGTCTTACAATATTCCCTGTTTTTCTGAAAACAGGAAATTGTGTGTAGCTCATGGACAATGAATGACCCGGATTTCTAGCCCTAATGGTTGCAAAGAAGAGCTTGAAGACCTGAAATGGGTGTGCCTCCCAGCCTTAGAAAACCCAAAGGCAAGCTGAAAATATGCATTTTATTGTTTTTGATCATCCTCATGATTTTAAGTCATGCATGACTTTTCTTGGAGGCCTGACTCATAGCTTTTATGGGGCTGCAGTGTCCCATGAAGAATGAACTGTAAGAGCTGTATCCAGTTGACAGGCACAGGGCAATCAAGCAAACATGAAGTGCTTTGTATCTGCCAGCAAGTTTTGTTTAATGCTGGCAAACACAAGGATCCTGATACTCCTGGTGTTTCATGGGAGAAGAGAAAGCTGATGAGGAGTGAGGGGAGGAAGGATTCCTGCCTACCTCAAAAATAGGTGAAAGTTGATCCCAAAGAAAAAGAATGAACTGAATATAACTGCTACCGCTGTGTTAATGGATGGTTGGGAAGCCAGCAAGTGAAGGCATGTGTTTATATCGCAGAGCTAGTAATAAGGGACTCTGATTCTGCCACTGACTCATCCAGCAGGGTTAGGCCTACTTCAGTTGCCACTTCAGAGCAGATTAGACTTAACTTTAGACCCAGTTGCTGTCACATTTACTCATCTTGAGTAACACTTTCTTCTCCAGTGACACTATTTGTAAAGGAATAAACTGTAGTTCACAGAAGGTAAATGACTGAGCCCCACATGGAGACTAAAAAGATGAGAAGCATCCTCAGCACTGAGGTGCCCTAAGGCTTAGCTGATTAGGTCTATGGCTGATACATCTCTTAATTAGATGTAGATATCAGGATCAGTTACTGATCTGATTCTCTCCAGGCTTTCCTTTAGGAACAAAGGAGCGGGAACTGAGGAAAATCTGGGAGCTGAGACTTGCTCAGTTGTCAAGTGCACCCGAGTAGCTGGCAAGGTGACAGAGAACCACCTATCCCCTCTTCCATGCTTAACTCTGAATCAGCAACAGAGAGGGTGAAGAATTCACAGTACCTTTATAGAGATGCTTTATAAAGTTTTGCACTTAAGCCTAAGACGCTGTGCTCCAGAACTGAGCCCAGTTTTGTAGCCCAATATAAACCACATTTGTAGAAGTTCTGCCAGCCTTGAGCACATACAGCATACCAACACCCAAACTTGTCAGTAATCACCAACAGTGATATTCTGTAAATCTTTCCAGGAAGTTTTTTAATGTTCTACAAATGTTTGATTGAAAAATAAAGTTTAAACATTCAACAAGTTGCATAGAATCCCAGACACCATTTGTCCAGGAAGTTATCCGAGTAATACCAATGAGTATTGTCAACATTAACATGTATCAGAGATACTAATTAGATGACATATCTGCTGTTGCCAATGCCAGCACTGTGCCACACCTCCATCTCCCCTTGGACACATGCTTTGTAGAACGGATGCAGATGTGTTAATAAGCACTAGATTAAAAACTAAATCTCATAGAAACTACATCTGTTATAATTATATTTAAACAACATATCCACAATAATACGAGTGACCTTTTCTCTTGATATCACCCCAGATTTCAACCAAACTACATGCAGAGTAAATTCAGACCAATGTCTCATTCATGCTCTTATGGAGGCCCTTATATTTTTTACTTAGGATTTGAAACATTCCACATCTTCCTTTGCTCAGTGAACTCAAAAGAAAACATTGCTTTGCTACACTTTCCAACTTGTAAATTACCTAGTTCACAGTTACTGTCATTAGTCTGGTACACAAAAATCAAGCTAAGCAGCTAAAGATCATCCAGTCTTAAACACACACTTCAGAATTTATAGCTGTTGTAAAACCCTCACCCTTATCCTTACTGGCTCAAGAACTTCCTGTCTCCTGCTTATTACACATCCATAACTTACAGCAACATAAACACACATCACTGATTTCCTGATGCTTTTGCCAGCCTGCTATTTTATGAGCCAGTCAGTTGGTCTATGAACACATGCACCAAGTAGTGCATCTTGACGAAGGAATTGGATCATTGCCAGTTCAGTCAGGCTATTATTATGGCTAATATGCTAGAAGTGTTTGCAATGGGTTTTTAAATAATCCTCTATATTTGTATTGCACCATTCATCCTGAAGAGAACCAAGGTGCTGTGGAGGCTGATAATTGCTCTTTTTCCTCATTGCTAAAATGTGTCTGCTGCTCAGCTGGAGAAATAGTGACCATTCTGCACAAACAGCATTAGCAAGTGCAGTATGTAATGAAGTGAACAGTAACACTGCCATTTGAAACTGCAAGCTAATTACTTGATTTGGAATTTGATGAGCACACAAGAGCTGATATGCTGCTGCTTGTAAAAATATGTCCCAAAGTATTTTGGGGTTCTTCCATCACTTGTGTGTGATGGCACTTCAGCATTAGGTTCTCTGTCATCACACTCAGCACAGTATTTCAAACTGAGCTCAGGGACAGGACTGCGACTTGGGCACTGAAAGCTTCATTTCTAGCAGAACATGAGTTTCTCTGAAGTACTTGCTATGCAGTCCAGTAACTCATGAAGCCCAGCTCCCCTTTGCTGAACACTTGAACATACACAGCTTCATTCACTGCAGCACAAACACAATACATGTGGGAAGGTACATGACAGGCAGCCTTCAGACAGGGATGTGTAGGAGCTTTGCTGATGTCTGAGTTGGAACACAGTTAATACCACACTATTTAACAGGCAGTGAACCTTACCTAGATATGGTAGGAGGATATTCATCATTCCACTGGACTTAAAGATGCATCATTAGTGTATTCCCACAGTCTGCTCTAACTTCTGCTTTGGGGTTGGCTCTGCCACAAATACTTGAAGGATAGGAAGAACAGAGTTGAATATGGGGAAGGTAAGAAAGTCTTCTACTACGTCTTTTTTAATAATTCAGTGTGTTGCTATATAAAATAACAGAAGGAATTAGTTATTATCTGAAATAGGCAATAAGATATAGTCTGTCAGGAACTATCTGCTGTGTAACCTATTATTATATGAATGGAACTGTACCACAAGGGAAGGCAACTGATCACACTTTCCCTTTAAAAACCTTTACCAAAAGCAGATGGAGAGTACCAAAACTGCATACACCAAAGCTAAAATCTCACTTAAAGGGAAGACATGAGAAAAATTCACTATAGAAGTAGCAGTTTGTGTCCAAATTTACTCCAATGCCAAATTCTTCACAAAATATTTGAAGCCAGGAGACCAACTCAGTCAAGAGTTGCCCAACTGGACTTTTGAGACCTAGGGTCAGAAAGGTGTACTCCTAGCAGCAGGAAACAAGCTGGACTCATAGTACAGGCTTTGGAGCAATTACAATAAGGACTGATGTTGCAGGACATCTTTATTTTAATACCCATCTCCTCCCCTCACTTACAGTACAGGGAATTGAGGTACTCACATTGCAGCGTGTATTTTCTCTCCAGCTCCCATGCATCAAGCAGAGTATGCCAAGCAAACAGTTTCAAAGGGTGCTTGTTTTCCATGCTTAACTGAAATCATTAGGCAAATTATTTAGCAGGGTGCACAGGGATGTAGCAGTAGGATTCCCATTAACATGACCAGACATACATGACTAAACTGCTGCACTGAAATGTCCCTGCACAGCATTGCCTTAATAATCTTTTTAACTTCAGCAGTTTGTTCTGTCTATCCAGAGATGCTGTAGACAAACTGAAAGTAAAGCATCCCAGATTTTAAGCACTCAAAAGTCAATATTCCCTTTCCTTAGGTTCCTCAAGCCAGAAGAATCCTTTGATGTTGCATGACAAAAGGACAATTCACCAAATTAAAAGCACTGTGACAGCTGAAACCAATTGCTATTGATCAGTACTTTGCAGGCTGGTAACTCAACTGCTCTCTGGAAATAGATTTCTACGAATTCCTTTGGAGTCAACACTGCCTGATGCAATCATTCATGCACAATCACAAGGGACAGCCTGTGCTAACTCAGCATTCTTCTCAATTTAAATATGCCAGAAGGTACCAAAATCCCAAACTTTAATAAAGGGGAGGATGGGGAAGAGAAGCATCAGCATTAGTTTGTGTAGCATTAATGGTGACAGAATATCTTGTCACCATATCTTAATTCAAATAAGTACAGAGAAATATATGAACATGGTCAGAAAGATACCACCAGTGAAGGTATTTAGCTCTAACAGTGAACTTCTTAGCCATCATTTAGTTGTTTAACCACTGAACCCATCACAAAACATACCAATGGCACAGAACAAACTTTCACTGAATATTATACAAATGCCTCAGGGAAAAAAAGATGGGTTACAACATTACTGCACCACCATTCAGACAGCTCCAGAGTCACACTCAAGAATCGCCTACTGAAAGCTTTGATGGATGAGCAGGATTGATTTACAGTAAGACAGCAAAAGAGGTTTGCCTCTGCCATAAGGATGGCTCAGCTCTCCACTGCAGCTACTGCATTGCTATAAACTGCAACCCAGGGCATTAAGGACAAGTGAAATTGGTGTTTGTCCACCTTGATCTGCTGAGTTCCAGATTGCAGTTCAGATTCTGCTTGATGAATAGCCAAGCTGCCTTTGCAGGAGGGACAGGGCAGGAGGAGTGGAGGGTGGGAGGGAATAACTTCTAGGAGAAGGAACCACAGCAGTTGTTGGAAGGCAAGTCATCAGCATGTGTGAATCAGAGCACCCATTCTGGATTGTTAGATCTCTGCAAAACTGTTAAAGGGAATGGAGGCATAAAGCTGTGAGAATTCCTCTAGCTTGCAGAGCCTGTCTTAGCCCAGAATTACAAGCTACACAGAAGAAGGAACTAACTGTAATTCTATGGTTTGAGTTACCAAAGAGGGTAGACTATAGATGATCTCATTTAACTAGCCCTACCTTTATGAGAAGGAAGCAACCTATTCTGATCTTACATCTATTTGCAACAGGGCTAGTGTAAACATAAGCCACTACCAAGTCATGAACGCAACACCTACCTGAGGAAACTACACAGGCTATAGGACAACCGACCTAGAGCATGACCCCTTTTTATGGCTGGCAGCTAAGAAACAGGTATTATATTTTTGCTTGTAAATCGAGCACATTTTGTCTGGACTCAGTGAGAGCCAATAATCCTGCAGCTTGGAAGTGACACTTTTACAGAGTCACTTTTCACAGCAGAACACCACTGCCAGCGTATTATTTGGGCTGTAAATGTTTGCCTCAGCAGTCTTATCTTGTCAGTAATCACCAGCAATCAAGGAATATGTTTGCTAAAACTGAGCCCTACTGCAGAATGTGAGCTTCCAGACTGCACTTGTTATCCAGTCCTGCTTCCTCAGAAGATGACAGAAGTGTTCATAACTCCTTAGAAATTAGATGGTAGCTTTGCAGGTTGGATCCTACAGCTACATACAACCTCATTCCGTGCAGGAGGATGCACCATCAGTAAAATTTCTATATGTGTATGCTAGGCTGCAGGGCTTTAAACCCACAGAAAGGAAGCAGAGGACTGGATTGCATAGATGTTTTAAGATAAAAACAATGTCTCAAACAGACACAAGAGCTAGAGAGTCCCAGTGCACCCAAAATGCCACCTGATTTCACAAAAGACCATGGTTAACAGTATTATTTGGTAATGAATTGCTACAATAAAACCCCATTTATTTTCTTTGTTGGGTATCCAGCTGGATACCACAAACAGAAAACCTGATTACATCATGCCCTTACCTTCTAAGGGAGATCAGTTTTCCATTAGATTACAAGTTAATTAACTATAAATGTACTTTACTATTATTACAATTATTTCCAATTTTCCATTTCCAAAACATTACATACTGACAAAACTGCTGCTTCATTTTAAAATGAGATTTTTCTCCTTTTATGAAATCTATAATTTTAAGCTATTTTGGAGAGCTACACAATAAATTAATTTAGCACACTAAACACTAGCATATCTGACTGTGACTGAATAGGAATCCACTCACAAATTGACTACCTAGAAAAAGTGATTAGCAGATAAAGGACAGAGTACAAAAGGAATGTTGTTCTACATCAATTTCTAGATTATACAAAATTAGCTTCAAAGTGGTTCAGAAGGAAAAATGTTTTGAGGAACAAGTACCTCAGATCAAAGATCAATGTAGACAAAACCAAACTGCCTCAGAGTGTGGTAACACAGCTTAAGAGAATAATTTTACAGCTAGCAAAGCATACCACGAGAGAAAAATGATTTGAAGAGATGAACTTGATAAAGCCGTTTTTCAAATTGCCTCACAAGCACTCAGGCTTCAGTGACTTAACCAAAACATATGTCCAAAGAACTAAGAGTTCTACACCTCTGGCATCTTTAAGGCAGATCTATCTACTAGCCACAGTGCCACATGAGAGAAAAATGGGATCCAAGACATATATACAACACACACATAAGTAAATGACAAAGCCAGCATCTCTGTAACATTGTACATTAGGCTATGTATTTAAAGTAGCAACTAGGCCTGATTGAGATCAAGGTCCCAATGTGCTAACTGCTGTAAAAATAAACAGCTCAACTGACTGCCAACAAAGGAGAGAAGAAAACAAGTATTAGGGCTCTGACTCACACACAAATGGTAAATGACTGGAGTTACGTGCCTTTGAGTCAGCTCTTACCTGCTTCAGCTCCACTTGGCTTGTGGCCACAGTTACTATCATCAACAGCCTAGACTAAGATGACATCCCAGCATGACCCAGACCTGCTGAGCCACACACATCAACTTCCCCTTAACATGCTCCCTTGGGAAGACTGCTAAATATAGGCAAAAGTAATTATACCTGAGTGTAATTCTCTCATTTCCTCTATTTTAGAAGTGGGGAACTGAGTCACAAGGAGACCAGGAGTTTTCTCAAGGTTATAGAGGAAATCTGTGGTATATGTAGAAGATCAAGTAATATTTGCTGAATCAGCAAATCCTTTGGAGAAGGCCATTCAATAGATGGGAAAACCAAAGCTCAGTGAGCTGAAGGGGACTGCCAGGCCATAGGAACACCAAGTTTTATACTGCATATAAGGACTCTAAATTCTGTGGCTTGCCACCTTTTGTAGAGCACTGGTCCCTGCCAATACACTCAGCTAATGACTGAGTTGTACTCGTGACAACTCTCAATCCCCTCTAGGCAGTCAGAAAAATGAGCTCCCTCTGGAACTGCAGTGGCTGTTTGTTAGCTCAGGAATATAAAGGGGTGTAAAGCAAAGTAATTACATTTGATGGGGGCTTTTTGGATCTGGGTTATGAGTTGCAAAATACATTGGGAATAGTTGTTTATTGCCAAGCCTCCAAAAAGAAATTAAGGGCAAAGGAGAAATAAGGATGTTGCTATTATTTATGTTGCTTGAGAACTGGCCATTGGAAATGTGTTTCTCATTGAATGATTAACAGTTATCCAGCACAAAGAGCAAATAAAAACCTCTGGTCTTGCTTCATTAAATCATGTGAAACTGGCTGTTTCATTTATTGTCCCTCTTTAATATCATTGCTGTGATGGCATTTTTCAAAATCAGAAATAATTAAGAAAACATAAGAAATCTTTAACTAAAGTTCTTTTCTTTTGAAAATCAGTAACTTTAGGCTTCATTTAGTGCCCTGTAGATAGAGCTACATCCCTGCACAGATAAAGTTACCAAAATCAATAGAGGTTTGCTGAGGCACAGGGGGTCAGTCTGTGCAGAGCTCCTCTGACTTCATGAGCAAAGCACTCGATGCTGGGTCCAAGCTTCCATCTGCATTTGGGTTTAGAAAGGTTTCTCAGCTCTAGAATACACTATGAAATCCCTTGATTAAGTCATTATGATGCATAATTCCCTGGCATGCCAAGAATCTAGTCCCAAATTGACACAAAGGCAAGTCTGCCAAGGATGAATGGGTATTCTGGGGTTTCATTGTGAAAACTCAAAATTACATACACTGAAGTGCTGGTACAGTTTGCTTGCTGTTGCTACCGAAAGCCATGAACATGCCTCAGATTAAATACAATCATCCTCACCGTTGCCTAATGAAAGACCATTATGGCCCTACTCCTGCTGTTTTGTGAAGGCGGGGGGGGGGGGGGTGTTGGTTCAGCTTTTCTCCCCATGTGCAGTGAGCTGGGGCAGAAAACTCCTCCTGGCTTTAATAGGTGAAACACCCAGCACAAGGAATCCCTGCTCCCGACTGGGGCCTTTAGGTGTTGCTTTATTGCCTGCAACTGTCGGCACAAATAAGTAAACACTTTGCACTGAGATAATCTGAAAGGGTCTAAAATAATTCAGCTTTCTGAAAGACAGAGTATTTTAGGGCCTGAGCAGGCACCACTATTAGCATCATTAGTATGCTTACAGGCTTGACTCCGTAGGTAAGCCAGGGGCTCTATTCACAGCCACAGCAATTAAGTGATGGACAAATGCAATTCAAACACAGAGTGCTATAAAGGTATATGATTAAAAAAATGATCTCAAAAGCAAGTTTCTTTCTGCTTTAGTTAAAGAATTGTGGCAGGTTTGGATAACTAGTCATGGTAACATTAGCTTCATTCACACTTCTTCAATGGGACGTCAATTCACTTAGAAAGATTGAGGGGCTAGTATAAAATGTTCAGACAGCACAGTGATGAATGTGGTATAAATACCTGGGGAGACAGATGAGTTAGCTATTTCAGCTCACAGCCTTCTCCTAGGAGCACAGAAATGCCATCTCAGTGTGCTCTTCTGAAGGATCAGAAAGTCATAATAAACACAAAGATAAAAATATACCATGGGAGTTACAGCTATTTCGTGCTATAATTTGCAGCAATTTACACGTGATCATGGTGGGTTTGAAAATATTGCACTGCGCCAACAGCAGTGACTGCTGAAATGGGGCAAATCAGAAGGATGAGAAATGCAGTTCAGATCACAAGTAACCCCTCCAGAAGGATTGTTGAGGATATTACCTTCACCAGTCCATCCTTGCAGTTGACTTGACTTATGCAGCTTTTACTCTACCATAAGCAATACAATTTCTTAGGTGGATGAATGAATTTCATAACAACTGCTTTTAGCCTTCACAAAAGTCCTACCAAATGGCACTATAGTCTTTGTCTTCCTCATGTGTTAGATGCAGGGCTATTTGTTTGTTTGCTTTAATAAAGGCTGTAAACAATACATGCTTGCACCACATCTTGATGCAAACAGACATTACATTTGAGACGGTAATAAAATTTTAGCAAAATTACTGAATTAAGGTTCAGAAATGTTTTTTAATATACATATTCATTTCCAGCTACCCTGCTCTGGTGAGACCCCCTACACTATTGCGTCCAGCTCTGGAGTCCTCAGCACAGGAAAGATATGGACCTGTCAGAGCGGGTCCAGAGGAGGGACACAAGAATGATCAGAGAATGAAACACCTCTCCTGTAAGAAAAGCTGAGAATTGGGGTTGTTCAGCCTGGAAAAGAGAAGGCTTCAGGGTTAGACCTTTCAGTTCTTAAAAGGGGCTTATAAGAAAGATGAGACTTTTTAGCAGAGCCTGCTGCAAACAGAATGAGGGGTGATGGTTTTAAACTAAAAGAGGGGAGATTCAAGATAGATGTGTGGAAGAAATTGTTTACAGTGAGGGTAGTGAAACACTGGCACAGGTTGCCCAGAAAGGTGGGAGATGTGACATCCTTGGAGACATTCAAGGCCAGGCTGGATGTGGTTCTGGGCAACCTGATCTAGTTGAAGATGTCCCTGCTCATTGAAGAGGGTTGGATCAGATGAGCTTTGAAGGTCCCTTCCAACCGCAACTGCTCTATAATTCTATGAAAATTACTGAAATCACATTACATATTAATTTCCTTAAGCAGAACTCCTATTCAAAGATCTGTGTTTATTATAAAAGAGGAAAACATCTGTGTATTACATTTGTATTTTTGTCCTTTTTTAATAACTTAAAATAAAACAATTTGAAAAGGGAATAAAACCAAATATGCCCCCAGATGGGAACGCTGCATATAAAACAAAAGATGACTTATGAACCTTCATGAAGACTGTTTTATAGTAGAAACACTAGCATTGTTATAACCCTTTTTTATAGGGTCATCAACAGAGAGGATATTGTAAAAAGAGGGTAAAATGATTTATTAAAAGAATACCTTAACTTCTAAAGGAAAGATATTTAATCTGTGAGTCACTAACACTTGACCCAGTGCAAAGGTTTCTAGTAGTAACAGGAGCAGACGTAGGCTTGATTTAAATGAGGGGGGAGCACAGAAGCAAGCTTGCTCCTAGGAGGGCTAATGTAGATGTCTGCAAATCTCTAAGGCATCTAGGTAAATTGTACCTGGTGAAGTGAACTCGAATTCTGAAGTGATTTATTTTAAATCCATGACACACAGAAGCTTCCCTTGGAAAATCAAATAGCAAAGAATTTAAAAGAATAGCCAACTTTAAACTGTTGGTAGCATTACTGAAGAGCAGCAGGTTATTTTGAAGGCACCTAAAGGAACTGGGCACCTATATTCCATTCATGCTCAGTGGAAACTTGTTACCTGAATTTTGAACATATTTGAAACTCTCATCCAGTGGGACTCTCTATGTGCTAAGTAAGCCTCAGGTGTTACTGAAATGCTGTCTCACCACATATCACCGTCTTTTAAAGTAGCTTTAAAACACTGGTGCAGCTGATGCTAAATGCCTGTCTTTCCTGATGACATTATGCCTTTGGAAGATTCAGATATGAACCAAAGCTGCAGATCAATGTAAAAATGGACTTTGCACATGTTAGCATTGTGCCTGCCATAGCAGAATGAACCAACAGTGAAGACCACCCTTGACTTGTGGCTGTAAGGAAGACACATAGTTTTGGTTATCATATGAAGACATCAGCTCTTGACTTCTTATTTCATAAATATTCACAAGGAGACCTTTTTGGTATTTTCCTTCTGGGATCAAGTATTGTCAGCAATGAAACTGGCTTCAGCAGACACTGTTTCTGCTTAGCAAGAAGATCTTGCTACCATGACTTTTACTTGTTCATGCTCCATTCCCTGGGAAGCTCAGGGAGCCTTGTGTTTCTGTGACTCACTGCTGACAGCTATGATTATTGGTACAAATTCTCCTAATCCCAGATGTACACTCGGAAAGGCTTATAAGAATATAGAACGTGTGCAGAACGCATACGCATATGATGACATACAGCACATGCACAGTGGGCCGGTGTGTTTGGCTGTTCCCTTGACTCATGATGATGAAAGGAGCTGGGATCCAGAAGCTGCCAAGTTCTGAGTTGAGATGAGTTATCAGAGGAAGTGATGAGGCAGCAGCTGAACCTTGAGTAACACAGCCTGACTGGGCCCTTCCTACACTCCCCTTATGTCACTAGATGTTAAAGAGGAGTCATAAGGGGAGCAGAATGGCCTCTCAGAGAATTTTTCTCATGCTTGAGCCACTGGAGTGTGCATCTTCACATGATCTGTCCTCCTAGACTTTGCTGCGTGGTATTTCTGGGAGCAGAAAACAGCTTATGCCATATTGCTCAGTCCTCAGTCTGGACTGCACCCCAGCTCAGGGCTAAGATCGAGTAGCTATTTGCTTTAGTTTACATTGGGGACCAGTTTTGCTCTCCAATTGGCCCAGAATATCTCAATTGTCCTAGAAGATGCAAAACCAGCTACATCCTCCTATCCCTGGAGCTTGTCTTCCGTGCATCTCCGAGACACACATAATATAAGATGCTCTAATTGTCTGTTTCAATTGCCAGAATTTGAGATCCAGGATCCTGCTTTTCAGCCTACGTCCTATAAACATTAGGAGATGGACTGAAGTGATTTAGAATGAACTGCTCATAAAACTTCTTAAGGAGAAAACTTTCTTCATAAGAAGGAAATCTTTCTTCAAGAAGGGAAACTTCTCATTGAAAACCTTTGGAGAGGAGGATGGTGCTTCCCAGCTGACAGAATTCTTTGGGAAACAACGTATCATGTACTAATTTAGATTATTACCAGGAATGAATCTCAATCCTGTTGTATTTCACTCCTTTGCTGCATACAGAACCCCAAAGCAGACTTGAACTTGTATTGGAAGTAACGGGTTTCTCTGCGTGCATTCAGGCCGGCTGCGACTAGGTGGCAGCACTCCACTGGGCAACCAAGCCTCTGGATTCAGTACCAACCAACCCTCCCAGCCCACAGAAAGGCCAGCTTGCATATTCCGATTTATAGGAAAACAGAGGGTAAATAAAAGTCAACAAAGGCTCCGGAAGCCTTGTATCAGAGCTGTGCAGGACAGCTGGGAAGCTACAAGTGAGCTGAGCCGTTCTTTTGCAATGAAATCCAACCAAACCACACAAAAATCATCCTGGTTCGGACATCAAAAGGGGAAGAAAACCAGAAAAAAATCTGTGATAATTTTCTCAAGGCCTCAGACCGCTCCTCCAGACAAGGCTCACAATGCCCACATTCACCTGGAACTGGAACAACTCTGGCAAAGCAGAACCAATAGTTCAACAAAGCTTTTGTCATTTTGGTTTAGTTTTGCCTCAAACATGATGAGATGACATTGTCTCTTACAAGTCAATTTTATGAGGATCTGTTAACTGAGTTCCCATCTGTTCTGGAAAATAAGCTTTTTCAGGTTAGGGTATGATGTAGAATCAAATTCACAGAGCACAGATTTAAATTAAAGCACTGAAAGCTCCTTGCTATTGCCAGGTAGTTAGGGGAGAGTTTGCACTTGAGTTTCTGTGTCGAGCTGATTTCTGTTTCAAACCTTTTATTAGCACTTATCATTTACAAAAGGCAAAGTGTAGGCAGGAAAGAAGTAAACAGGGAAGAAGCAACACAGTGTATGACACTGCAGTCCCTGCAGCACTGGGGAGATAGAGCAGGTAGGAAGATAAGTAGAGATTCACTACGTTGAAGGTATTAACTTACAGCTACAAAACATAAATAAACTCTGGGAAGAGAAAGGAAAGCACTCCCTAATACAGAAAATGAGCATCAGAGCGTTACAGTGGCACAATACAGGGAAAAGATCCTAAAGGCTATTTCTTACAGTGCTCAGAGTTGACCATTAGAGCTTGGGAAGCCTGGGATACACACTCTGGTCCAAGTCTTTATGTGCATATACAGATAGATAAACTGACACTGCTACTTACAGAATCATAAAATACCAGATTGGAATGGATCCCAAAGATCATCTGTTCCAACCTTTAAACACCTCTAGACCTCAGCATACAACACTTGGAATTGCACCCTCCACTACATGCTATTGAGCAAATGTGTCTGACATTGAAGGAGATAGACCTGGGGCAACTTCAACAACAACATCCTGAACTCTGGTCACCAGTGTCACAGCTTTCTGCTGGAGATACCTGTTCAGAACTGTCACTCCCTTCTGGGAGCTGAGCACTGAGCTTCACCTTACAGAGATCAAGAGACTTGTGACAGCATTTGCACCAAAACTGCCAAGGTATTAACACTGATTCCTTTCAGTAATGGTGATTTATTCATAGGTTTATTTCATCACCCTTCTCAGAATCCAAAACTCTCCACTAATGAAGTATCTGCTTCTGCCTGTGCTCTACATCGATTAATTGTGAAAAAAGCAAAACTTGTCTCCTTAGGTACTGTTCACTGTTCTCATATTCAACTATTTATATTCAAGAAATAAAGTTTTTCATTAATCAATTACTAAGTCAGACATAATCTGTAACTTCACAGGCTGTGCTACACACAAAAAGGATGCTTGTGATTTCTTTCCTTGATTTCTTTCCTTGAGTACCTTTCTCAGCTCTGCAGCAAACATCTGACAGGAGGGAAGTGGTCTGTGTGGGGGCCTTAAACCACGAGAGTAGATCAATGCCTTCCATCTGCCCTACAAATTTCAGCCCAGATTTAGCTGAGTTGGAAAGAGTTACACACTGTCACATCCTTATTTTATTTTTTCATTTGCATTCCCCATAAAACGTTGGCAGTTTGCTGAAACCACTGAACATAAAGGCAAAGCCAGCCTCAGCTCTGCCAAAGCAGCAGCTGCAGGTGTTGGATAGAGAACACCTCTGAACTCTGAAAATGAGCTTGGGAAGAATGTGCATGTGTATGGAGGAGGGGAGAGCCCATTCCCAGTCCTAGCAGCACATTCTCTCCTGCAGGTACCATCTGAGTTTTTCCAGCTCACAATGCCCTCCTAAACCCAAAGGTGAACACAGCAACAACCAACCTCTTTCTTTGCTTCCAAAAGAAAGTGAAGGAAGCAATTTACAGCATTGCTGGAGTGACTGATGTCTGTGCTATGTCGGTGATAGTTTGAGGCTTCAAACCCTGCTGTGGATGGAAGACTACTGTGTCATTCTGAGTCACTCACCACATACTGAAAAACCCTGAAAAGGAACTGGAAACTACAGTGGTCTGCTCAAGTGTTTTCTGCAAAACTATGATGTTAGAGCAGCAACACACACTTTTGGGGCATGGGGGGGGGGGGGGGCTACCTAGGGTTAACACTATACTAACACCAGTATGAGTAAAGCATATCAGTTCGCTTTAAGCAACCCTTTGCAGCGGGTTGAGGTGCTCTACAGATACACCCTGACCTTTAGCAAGATCAGGTTGTCTCAGGAGAAGCCTGTAAAGAAAGAGTGGGCTAGATACCCCTGCCCCTTCCCCCCAGAATAACTGCTTGAAAATGTTAATAGAAGAGCAGTTGTTGTAAGCATCATACTTGTTACCTCACAAGAAAGATTCAAACGGTATCACACATCACTACCTTGGCCCCACATTTTCCAGCCCATGTTCTGACATGCTGACTGCATTAGCATTGTCTTTCATACTGCTTTTTACAGCAGAAATACCCGGGGGGGGGGGGGGAATCTTTGAAGCTACCCATTCAAATCCTGAAGAGTACTCACTGAAAAATTGTGGGAAAGCCTGGAACAGGAGATAATGCTATAAAGCTGTCTTTCCCCTTTTTTTCCCATCCATATTTGTATCACTTTTTGCAGTTATGTAATTCTCCTTGAATGCTGAAGAAAGTTTATCCATTCTTCCATGCTATTGGAAGTATCTACCTGTATCTTCAAAAAGTTGTGAACCAGAAATAACCTGTTAAACTGCAGTATCGATTGTAGCTTTAACCCCTGGCAATGAAGAGATTAGGGGAAAGAAAATGGAGGGGGGCTACATGCTCCTACAGCACACACTTTTTAAGTATGTTTTTTCAAGCCAAATGGCAAACCTTTGCTAACATACACCATTCACAGAATTCTGTAAGCTCAATGCCAAACTTTTGCTAGTGTTACATAGCAAAAGTCCCTAGGAAATGCCAATTTATACTGCTAAAAAATACGGTAAAAGCCGATCTATTTAGAGAACTAATAAATCTCTCAGGAAGGCATGTTTCTCCCCTTGAGCACACACTTTTTCTTTCATTTCCGCTGTGACATATTCCACAACCCACACTATCGTTAAGTCAAATAAAAACTCCATCAAAACCAGACGATGCAAAGCTGTCTGCATGTCTTGTGGATGTTCATTACTGACCCTGATCAAGACTGGTGCACTGCTCTCCACATTTCTTTCTAAATGGAAACTGCTGACTTCTACTACGTTTATTATTTAGCTCAAGATTATCTTCAATATGTGCTTCAGGAGTCACATCTTGGACCAGCCCAAACCAGAGTTGCTCATGTCTTGCGAAACATTGCATCTTCACTGCAAGATCAAACCGAGGAGGCTCTCAGACCATTCCTGGACAGAATTGACATTACCTCTGTAGCTGTTGCCAAGAGAATTTTCAATGGTGTCATGGAAGAAAAATTTGCTGACGGAAATACTAACTGGGGACGAATTATGACCATATTTACATTTGGAGGTCTTCTCACTAAGAAGCTTCAAGAGCATGGAGTTCAGCTCACTGGAGAGGAAAAGGAGCAGATTTCGTATTTCATCACAGAGTACATAATAAACAATAAAGCCGAATGGATAGATGCAAACGGTGGCTGGGTAGGTTTCTCATTTTCTACCAAAATCTAGATCAGGAGGTTTTGTTTTATTAAGGGAAACTATTGTTACAGACACCATCAAAGCCATTTTTAAGGTTTTATTTGGTGGTTTTAACATTTGATGACTGGAATGTCTCTTTGAGACATACAATGAAAGTTTTGCTTCTGCTTTAAACAGAACAGTACTAAAAGGCAACTTTCTTTTTAAAATGGCATTTTCTGTACCTGTAACAGCAAAATCCTAGTTAGTCTTGACTCATAAGATCATATGGTAATTCAGGTTGAAAGGGACCTTAGGAAATTATCTGATCCAGCCTGATGCTCAAAGCAGATTAACGCCTGAATAGCATAAAAATTTCTATTACTAAATCTAAACTTAAGTGGTATCCTAAGGTTAGTGCAGCAACTCTTCTTCCACAGAGGAGTTGTTCCAAAGACACTGGAGTTCAAGGTAAGGGAAGAATACATGTGTGATCCTCACAGCTGAGCTCAGTACTTTCGTAAAGCCATTATTTAATCCCCCAAATCAGTTTTCCTTAAACAAATTTACAGGTAAGTGCAATCAAGGTTAAATCTTTTCTGTCTGGACTGAGAAAATCCCACATCTTCCATCTACTAACAGACAGTGCTGAGGAAAGCATTTGTCAATATGTGGATTATTTTGCCAAGCTGCTGAAATCCCTTTCTGGCAGTGGAGAGGAGGTCCCTTTTCCTTTGCTGAGTTTCATCACACCAATATTTTGTTTTCATTTGAAGTTAGGGGAAGCTGACAATCAGTGACATAATTGTCAGTTATTTCCCTGGTACTTTTTTCCTTTCTCTATACGTAAATGTTACTTTCTCTTCCCACCCCCTCTCATCCTACTTCTCTTTCAACTCCTATCTGCTATTGCTTTTCCCTTCATTTATTTTCTAGTGTCTTGCTTTTCCTTTTTTCTTCTTGTTTGCTCTGACCCTTCTCTGCCTGGTAACACTGGAAAAAAAAAAGGTGACAGTAGACCCCTGATGCATCAGATTTACTGTAAAGGCTTCTCTCTCTATCTGTTTGAAATAAGAGCCAATTTTATCTAAAAGAAGTATCAACTCCTGGAAACATTCCATAATATTCTACTGTGCCATCACAGTAGAATAAGGAGTCTTAAAGGAAAACACAAGTATATTACTAGATCAGAAACACAGTACTTATACTTTCCTTGAAGATGTGGGCCTAGATGATGCAGCTCATATTAATTTTCTATGTACACAGGCAGGGCACAGTCTTGACTTAGAAATAGAACAAACATTCAACAAGGTGCAGCTATTTTTTGCTACTGTTTTTAAAGCCCTATGCATCTTCTGGAGGTAGAACTCTGAAAACCTGTCTCTCTATGCAGAATGGTGTTGCACTCTGTGCACATGATACCAGTAGAGTGGTGTGTTTTTCCTAGCTTGATGTTATTGTTAAGCTATCTCTAAGTCTGCATGTTCTTTTCCATAGGAAAATGGCTTCCTAACAAAGTTTGAAAGAAGATCACGACTGTCTTTCTCCAAAATTACAGCCATATTCATAGCTGTTTTTACCTTGTTCAGAGAGTACTACTGAAACAAATGAACCTGCCAGTCATGTGTAATCTAGATATTGCCACAAGCTTCATTGCTAAGCTTTCCTCCAAGCAATATCAACAAGAAAATAATTTTCTGCCCAACCTTTTTAACTTATTTGTATTTATTTTGACTAAATACAATGTTTAACATACTATCCTAATTACCAAACTTGAGGATGAGAGCCTTCCAAAGAGGAATTGACACAGCATCATGCAGCAGTTCAACTCAACCTTTCCAGGCAGGACTGCTTTGAAAGTGAGATCATTTTCCACATCCAGACAGCTCTTGGAATCTCTGCTGCACCTCCATGAAAGGATATTGTTTTACTAAAATACAATCCAATGGGTTAAGAAATTAATTTTAATGTCATTTGCTTTGTAAATGAAATACTACTGTAATGCATATTATTGCAACCTTTGTATAAGCAAAAGGGGGGGGGGGGGGGAGATTCTGTGGGGAAAAAGGAAATAAAAATTCCAGTGTAAAAGTGGGTACAAGTTACTGACACAGACTAAGCAATTTTTATGGGAAGAACAATTTGTAGAAGTCAGCAACTTAAAAATGTGCACTAAGTGTTAAAGCAATGGTATATGTTACTTTGTTGTATTTTTAATAGCTCATATCTACAGTCAATGTTCTTTCAAATCTGTGTAATGTAATCACCAGGCTGAACCTTTTTTAAACCATGCGTTTTAAAACAGGCAAGTACAAGATATTTTTAAATGAGAAACTTATGTAAATACACTAACAGTTTTGAAAAATACATTAAAATATGTATTTGAAAGTCTTATGATTGGTCTCATTTCTTCCAGAAAAATTGGAGGATGGGAAAAGATCCACCTGAGTAAGGTGACTCCTAGAAAATCTATCACAGTGCTACTAGAGAATCCAAGTAGTACATGGGTTTGATCTGAAGTCCAATGATATCAAGGTGTTAATGTTTAGTAGTACTTAAGTATTATCTCAGAGCTTGTATGATAAACAGATATTTTGCAGCAAAATAAATGAACTGGATCTGCTCCGATGACAGTAATTGGTTTTTTGGGATTTGCTGCAGCTCAGCAACTACAGGAGCAGGATTTCCAAGCTTCTGTAGTCTGTGGCAACTACTGTTTTGACTCAAATTCCATTTGCTTTCAAAGGTTAAATAGCAGTTCATCAAGAATTTGTTCTAGGAGTGTTTTCTTTAGCTGTACTGACTCCTACATTAGGGAACTAAGGCTGGGTTTAAACACTCTTTTGTAGACATGCAAGGAGATGAAGCAGACTGAGGCAGTGGTTGCTTGCAGCACACAGCAGCATTATTCTTTAAGACAAATAATCTAGACAATCAAGGTTCTACAGTACTGGGAGAACGAAGCAGCCTCCTTTTGGTAATGGGCTCTTCATCATCCATCCTTCTGGTAACGGATTCCCCACCATTTATCCTCCTGACAATGGGTTCTCCATCTTTCATTGTGACACAAGAAATTTTGTACAATAAGAACAATCATTTATGGAAGAACCTCCTTAGGAACATGGCAGAATCACTGTCACTGGAGGCTTTCAAAATAGGCCTGAGCAAAGGTGTAATTTCATCTAGGCTGCCTTTCCCATGAAAGGTTGGACCAGATGATCTTTCAAGAGCCTCTCAAACCTGGGCTGCTATGTGATTCTATAGTCTAACTTCGTTTAGGATTTAACTACAGAACACAAGAGATGTTAACATGTGACAGAACCTCTATTGCTCTCTCCCTTTTCCTTTCCCTCTTCCTTTTCCTTTCCCTCCCCCTCTCCCCATCCTTCTTCCCTCTCCTCTTCTTATTCCTTCCCTTTTCCCTCTTCCCTCTCCTCTTCTTATTCCTTCCCTTTTCCATCTCCTCTTCTTATTCTTTCCTTTTCCCTCTCCTTCTCCCTTCCCAATGACAACAAGAAAGATACTCAGCAGGACTTACAATAATTTTTTGCTGTTGAAAAAAAGATGGCAGCATCCCAAGGGCAAGGGATGCTTCCAGAATACATGTGCAAGTTCCTGTCAGGAACGACATGTTAAAATATATTTTGACATATATTTATCTATTTGCAGTTTAAGTCATCATGATAAGAACAGCAATTCTTACTCAGTTCCTTTCTATGCACTACTGTAAGCACACACCGTACTGGCTAACACCAGTTTATCAATACCACATTCATTTCCTTTTACACTAAGCTAGTGTATTTTATACTGGGAAGTATGATTTTTTAATTAAATATAAAAGGCAAACCTAACATTTTCAAAATGCAGTTGATGCAATCATTTCAGAACTTGCCTGCATGGTAACGCCTGGGTTTAAATCAAACAAGCCTGGATCGCTAATGGCCTGGTGGGCTCCAGATTATCTTCATCAGAACAAGACCTCCATTTGCTCTGCATTTAAAGGCAGGAAAAGCAGTAATAAGTACTGGGTAGTATTTTACCCAGATTCTAAATGTAACAGAATGTCTGAAAATAACAGTGCTATTATCTCAGTCTTATAAAATAGTGCAGATACACTTTGTTAAGTGCCATGAAGTTGTCTATACGTGGTACTGAGCAATGTCCCAGGTCCTGGGGCACCACTGCTTAAGTGATGCATGCAGTGGTCAAGCAATACACTGGAGAGCACAGTGCTATTTCTAGAGCAGAAGGTAAGGTCAAGGAGCCACAGAGTGGGACAGCTGATGTCTTCATTAATGCGCACAGGAGCTAAATTCAGATGTCATCAAATGCTACAAAGAATAGCTTTAGGAAAGCAACTGCTGATGTACAAACATCCCTTTCTGAACTTGAAATGGTTCATTAAACATCCCAAAAATCAGCCTCCCTCTGGACACAGTTCCACAGCCACAGCATTTCATTCACACCATCTCCCTCACAGACAGCTCAATACCATAGGGAAATTAAACCATTTGGTAGATGGTGGTAAAATACCCCACCAACATGTACTTCCCTTTTTACAGCAAAATTCCGAAGGGGGAAGAGTCTTGGTAACCTTCACCAGACAACACAATGTCGAAAGGCCTCGTCAGAAGGTTGGCAGGGCCAAGGTGGCCTCCAACACCCTCAAGGCCGAGGGGACATGGCGGCCACCGAGACCTCACAGCAACGGCCCCGCACCGTCTGACACCGGGCCCAGGCCGCGGGCCGCCGCCTGGAGGGCGAGGCCGGCGCTTCGGCCGAGCTCACTCGGCGCATGGAGCGCCCGGCGGAGGACACCGAGATGGCGGCGGCGCTGCGAGCCGCTAAGCGGGCGCTGCGCGGGG
>JASSUY010030728.1:0-29103 GCA_032466535.1 Forpus xanthops | reverse complement strand
AGCCGAAAATCCAAAACACAGTGCTGCACCAGCTACTGCTTAAAGAAAAATGACTGCTGCTGCTGAACCCATGACAGGGTGATAACCATGTGTGTCATTTGGTTCCTTCAGGTCGCCAAACTTTACTTACTCAAGGTTTCTTCCCAATAGTGAGCATACTGCTCTGAGGTTGCAGCCTGAGCCCCTCTGACTTGATAAACTTGAAAACTCTGTAATTACCACCTCCACAGCTTCCTTTTAGGATCAGCAGAAGTGCTCCACTGGCTCAAAGCAAGTATGCCTAGTGCAGTTCCTGGCAGGAGCCAGCACCACATGCCACAGGTTGAGGATGACAGAAAGAATCTGCAGTGATCAGAAGTAAAACCTCCTTTGATGAGTTCTTGATCTTTGGGACCCTGATGTTGGCTTAAGCCCTGGAGCATGGAATTCCACATTTCTTTCATGGAGTGCACCGCAGAGTGGCTATTCCAAAGCAGAAAGGCTAAGGAAAGCTTCACTCTGCTACTATAAAATAGAAAGAGCACTGTGTCTTCCTGTAGTCCCTTCATTTTAACTGTGTAAAGGACAGCAGTTCTGTGGCCATCTCTGGGTAAGAAGTAAGACTACATAGTTCTTCTACTGTTCTTGGTTTATGTTCTGAAGCACTAGTGCATCCCCACCATCTAACACAGAATAAAACAATGCCTGGGCTACCTGGTGCAGAAGAGGGAGATCTGCTACTGCATTGGCTGCCTTCCATGCCCTCAGTTTGAAACCCACTTGTGTAGCTCTTCTCAAACTGGGGGAATGCCCCCCAAAACACCCATGTGAAGGAACGAAGGGCAGATCTGCTGGAGGCATGTGTTCACCACAATGCAACTTCACTTTAAATAGATTAAATCAGTCTCGATGTTGCTGAGTGCCAAGGGTACAGCACTCTGTCAGGATGACAGTAACAACTGTACGGTGGTTTTGCATGTCCAGAGCAATCCCTAGTCCCACCAAGATGAGAGTAGCCTGGATCCAGCTCTGATCTGCACCAGCTGCCTGTATGCTGGACTGTGTGAGCAGCACAGAAAAGGGCTTGGTCCCCCCAGAGGCAAGCAGGGAAGAGTGTCCAGCTTGGGCTGTCTGGAAGTTGCCTTCAGACTGGAACTCAGTATAGCGACATCCATGTCCTTTATGCCTCTTGAATAGCCGAAAAGCATGAATGCTAATGATGAAAATAAGTTTCATCATGTTATACTCCTGAGCGTTGTTAATGTTTGTAAAAGTATTCTAGCTGCATAGAAGGAGACAAGACAGTTCAATAAGGAAATATGTCATGAATCATTGCTATATATTGTGTTTGGAGAGATATAAGGCATAACACCAAAAGTTCTGAAATGAAAAATGACAATTTTGCAATTGAATATTAGCACAGGTACTATGGAGCATTACAAATACTATTTCTTTTTAAAGTTCCATGCTCCTAAGTGTGCAGCCAGAGGGCATTAAGCAAATTAAATATGTAAATTAAAGCTGGATACAAGAAACTTTCTGTGCTCATTTGTAAAAGCAATGGGAATTAAAAATAATGATAAATATAACAGTATACATGTGATTGAGTTTGTCACCAACATATAGAGATATTTCCTTTTAATTTTTAGTGTATTTGCTGTCAGTATTATACTTGTCAGTACAGGAATAAAAATCTCTAGAGCAAATAGTACACCAGTGTCCTTCACAACAAGTATGAGAATACCAAGAAGTAAAAATTGCAGAAGGGAGATGATATTAGAATGGAAATAGAAAATCTTAAGTAATTACTTTAGTAGGCAATTTGCATTGTTCTAGCTCTTCCAGTCACAGTAAAACATTCAGCGTTTCATCCTTTCTGAAATAAACATTTGGTGAGAATTTCAGCTCTCTGAGCTTATAGACATCACTAGGGAATTCTTTATTTCTGACAGTATTATTTTACGTAAATGCTTTTCCACATTCACAAAAAGGAATTATCTTCCCATTGAAGCCAACAGACTCCTGCTAGATAGTTTCAAAGGAAATAGGATTAGGCTCTAATTTGCAAAATGGCATTGGGGGATATGTTGTACCAAATCTGAGCTATACAGATAATCACAATAACAATAAAACCACTGATTTCAGCAGGCTTACCTTCTTGAAGTCAGTATTAGTTGGAAAATAATCTATAGAGATTGAAATGTTGGGATTATAAATTCATCCCAAAATTCTGTACAGTTATATTGCAGTATAATGTGGTGAGATGGTATAATTTATACACAGACTGTCAGTGTTTGGGAAATGCTCAACAGTGTTGCTACCATCCCCTGTTGGCTTCCAGGGGGCTGTTGGAGAACCGGAACACCTTTGACTGTAATGTAGAGGAAAGAGAATAAATGGGTAATAAAGGCATTACTGGATGTAAGGATCTGTGTTCTCTGATATTAATGTCCTGCTCTTTTAAGTTTCAGACCTCTCTGCTGAACTCTGGTCTGTATGTGGAGAAACATGGAACCATAGACTTAAGTTGCTTTGCTCATGCTTGATGATCAAGCTAAGCATAGGCATACACATTTGCTGGGCCAAGCTGAAGTGCTCAGCATTGTCCAGTCTGCAAATTTAAGATGATGTAACTGCAAATATTTGGAAGGTACTGGCAGGCAAAACCAGAGGCCATTCTCTCAATTGAACTTTCTCCTCTGTGTAAGTACCTGCTGAGAGAGAATTTGTTGTTTGGCTGAAGTGAGAGTATGTTAATGTGTTCCACTTAATGACAGGGATTATCCTTTAGAAAGAGGCAGCTGGCAGAGGCCACTTGCTTTCCTGCAGCAGTTATCTGCATATTATCAGTTCTGGCAGATCACACCCAGTCCTTGAAATTGCATGCTTTATGAGAATTACAGAAGTCATGCAAGTTCAGGATTAAGACTGTAATGCTGATTTTCTCTGCAGTGAGCCATATAAAAACTTTAGCTTGACAAGTAGTTGTCTTTTGAGGTTTGTCTTGTTTGCATCGCACAGATGTCAGTTCACTATTAAAAAAATACTTCAATCAAGTAATGAATACCCACACCCTGGATCGGGATCCAGGGCTCAGATTCAGAGGTTATAACTTCCATCTAAACTCTTGTTATTTGCTTGCCTCAAGGCCTCTCAAGGTATCCAAGTAATAGGTGTAGTTAAGCCCTCTAAATCTGGATCCTGGACCCATTACAGAGTGTTATGGGCAATGAAGAAGTTGAGGAATACTTTTAAGTCTGTTAGAGAACTCTGGAATTTAGGCTAGGGTTCTTTATAAGACTTCAATAGGAGAGGAGCCATATGTCCATAAAACATCTTTTAAAATTCCATTTCCAAGCCTCATGCCTTTCTTTCAGTAGCTTCCACTGAGAATTTAGACAATGAATTTTCCTGTAATACTGCTTGTTTCTTTTACTGCTTCTTGCGTTTTGTTCGAATATCCATAGAATAGAGGATACCAGTTGCCTACTGAATTTACGTCTCCAGATCTGAAAGTTCATTTTCATATTTACATATGGATGTGTGTGCCTGTATGCTTAAGTCAAATGATTTTACCTATGTAAAGTCTGCTTTTCTACACCCAACAGTTCTGTGTGATACTTGAACTCTTCACCGCTGTTGCTAAACTAGGGAACTCAAGACCTCTGAGAAGTGGGGAGAAACAAGTGAAACTACACGGGAGAGAAAGCTGGAATGTAGGGTCTAACGCACAGGGTCTCTTCTGTGGCAGGGTTCCCAAAAGGCTTGAGCACACACAATTCCTTCATCTGTTGCTTTCCTGTTTCTTGTTCAGCTTATATACTCTTCCAGTAAAACTCAGTGATGGTGTGTTTATTGTGCTATTTATATATTATTTTTATTAAATAAATGAGACATCTGATCTAAACTACCAGCTCCATCCCCCTGTCCGTTAATGCTTTTGGGATTAAAGTCCATGTATATCAGCATGCTGTAATGAGTAAAAACCAACGCTGCAGTTTCCATCATTGTGAGCAGGGAGTTGCGGCAGGCCGCAGTTGCTGGATTGCGCATCAAACCAAAATAAACTGCAAAAAATGAAGTGAAAAAAGTAATTAAGTCACTCAACAGCATGCTCCTCTCCTCTCATCACTTCCCTCTTTACCTTCAGTTCCCTCCCTTCTGCCACCTGTGGGTTTTTTGCCCATATTTTGAGAGGCTGACTGACTACATCACTTTCAACCTTCAGTGTATTAGACCATGTGTAGGCAGACAGATCTCTGACTCGCCCATTTTGCCCGCTGCTGTCTCCCACACGTGGAACAACTGTCCTTGGAGTAGCATATACATGCATGTCTTCTCTAAAGCACCAGGGAGGCATCACATCTGAAGCATGACTGAATGGACACTCCCTGGCCACCATTTCACGTCTCTGACCCCAACTCCCCCAGCTCAATGGTGCATGCAAGCGAAGTGCCTTGACTTTGGTTTTCTGTGCTGCAACCCCAAGCAAACAACCTGGCAAACATGGGTAGACTTTGGCAGTGCCTGTGGGTTGTGGTGGAAAGGGGTGGAGCTGTGTGGCTGTGGCTTGGGTTGGGACCGGGAGGCAGCAGAATGGAGAAAGGGGAAGTGAAATGCAGCCGAGATGCTGACGGCCTGGGGAGCATCCTGCTGAGGGCTGCTGCCCGCACCAGGAACTCCAGGGGCCTTCACTCAGAGACTCTTGTATGGGGATGTAATGGGGAAGTGTGAGCTTTTACCATTGTGACCCCTTCATCCTGGATGACTCATGGATGAGATGGGGCAAATACATCCCTTCAGGACTCTGGGATTTCCTGCCCAGTCTGATCGACTTGAGATACAGCACAACCACTGCGTAGATCCTACAAAGAGTGGTGCTTTAGCCTCCATTGTGGCTTTTGTGTGGTGTTCATTGCACTGATGCCTGTGATGAAGAAAACCAAAAGTATGTTTTGCACAAGATGTTTGTTTTGATGTTGAGATCTGTGGATCTGTGTCTAGATTGTATCGCTCTTTTTCATGCAGTTATTGGATATTTTCTTGGAAATGCTAGAGTAAGGCTACTCCAATAATACAGAGGGTAAGAAAGTGTATTTTTTTTCTTAAATACATATATTTTTAGAGTGAAGAGGGTTAAGAAATAGATGTTATGATAAAACTCATGCTGCATGTGGCATCAATGAGTTACTGGATGTTCATGACTTTGGAAGCACTTACCTAAACAAACCTTTCCCTAGGGCTACCACTGACCAGAAAGTATCTGGGATAATGACAGCAAATCCTGCCCAGTTACCTAAAATGGACCCCACAACACTCAGACCATAACATCTGCTGTGTTATGGTAGATATACAATGTACCTTATCAGAAAGAATAGCATTTGCTATATTCAACTGGCAGTATGCATCTCTTCCCTGGGTACAACCCTGGCTTGGCAGCGTGGGTTTGCAGTTCAGTCTAGAGGAGTAGAGGGCACTGCGTGCCACCTCACTCCTGTTGGGAGACAAATCTGTGGGGAAGAGATGGCAACATGGCTCTCTTCCCCCTTTCCCACTTGTGCTGCAGGTAACTGGCAACCTGCTTCCCTCCATAAACAAAGAGGAGCAAGGGCTGAATCGTGCCTTCCTGAAAGGCAGCCCTTTCCTCTCCTGAAGGTGGACAAGTCCTCCCCTTGCCATGAGCACCACACGAGGGATGCAGTCTGGCTCTGAGAATTTGTTTCCTGCTCCTCACCTCCCTCTAAGTTCCCACACAAACACTGGAATTCAGCACAGTGTGTACCATGGCTTCATAGCTTTAAGATTGGCTGTATTTTTCCATCAGTGATCATTAGTTTGTCAAAATCAAAACAATACTGAATTAGAAAACAGACTTAGCATGGAGGCTGCCAGCTTCCTTTAGTTTACTTTGTTTACTTTTCATTTGTCTGCAGCCACTTCCTGGCTTTAGAAAATAGTGCCGTCTATGACTTGTAAATAAAATTAGGTCAAATAATAAAACCTGTTAATGGAAACATAATAATTTTATGGCAAATGATTAGAAAGATATAAACAGAATATTTTGACTTTAGGATGTGTACCAACAATACAGCATGGCTTTTACAAGAAAAGGACATACCCAGAAATCTGGGGCAGCAAACTACAAAGAGCAGCTAAATGGAAAATTAATCTGTTTGCATATAGATACCCGAGAACCAAATATAATTTTCCATTAGATCTTTTTCAAATCCCATCCTTTATGCCTGCTTGCTAGCAGAGAGAACTCTCTAAATCAATAGCAAATTGGCTAAGTGACAGACTTGATCAAAGCATCATTATGCATGAAAATTTCATTGCACTGGCTAGGGAATTGTGATGGGGGATGTTTTGTGGCTCTCTGTTTTTCCTTTGTGCTTCTTATGGAGTATAAAGGGAATTGCAAATTTCCAAAATCCCCGTAGCACCATAGGGAAGGAGAGGACTCCAATGCTTTCCTAATTGCCAGGCCCACAGCAGGGTGACTGTCAGGGGTAGGGTGGGGGCTTTTAAGGATGGGAAGAGATGTTCTTGCTATGCTGACAGGCCATTTTATTTGGAGCTGATGCTTACTGGTCCACATGACAGCCACCTCTAGGCTTCTCCAACCTGTGCTGCAGCCACAGATAGTCACAGTTCAACAACCCCAAAAAGACAACACAGGTCTTCAGAGAAGATGCAGCCACAATCATATAAGGAGAAGGAAGGCAACACAGTGATGCCAGTAGCTTTCCTGCATCAATGCAAAGCACACAGCACTTTGGGTAAAGCTAAGTGTAGGAAAGACCTGCCTTCCCCAGCAAGTCCTCAGAGATGCTTCCTTCTCCTCCATGAGCTATGGTGAACCAGAAAATCTGGCCCAGAGCCTAAAAACGCTTTTAAACTTGTCTTTCCTTATCTCTCCTCCAGAACTAGAATGCTCTTTCCTGCCTTCCAAGTATTATACAAAAATAAATCTTCTTGGATCTGCAGAATGCTTTACTGACATTAATTGTGTTATAGGAAAGAAACAGATATATTTTTAATGGAACAGGACACTCATTTCTAAAGAACATGTCTGAAGGTCTGTTACCAAGATGAAAAAAAGTGTTCGAATTTAATAAGAGGAGCAACGTGACCTCTGCGTATTTCCCATTGTGTTAGCAAGGCCGGATCCTTCTCATTTTACCTCAGCTTGTCCTAATCTACACGAGGGCTTCATGCACAGGAGCCTTTGTTGGCTCCAAAGATGACACCAGTTAGGCTGCCTAGAACTAACCAGATGCTGCTGCAAAACAGCTGGAAATTACTAATCTCCCTCAGCATTCACCCCCTCTTGGCCATGACACCGTCTGAAGTCTTCTGTCTGATCCCTTCCTCCTTCTGTTCCCTTCCCTCAGTCATCAACCCGCTCTCACTTGCTGGGGCAGATGCAGCAGGCTGATTGTAGGCATTTCCCTATTAGGAGCTAGACACGAAGCTCAAGAACTTTTACCCGTCAGGGCTTTCATCACTGTTCTGCCCTGGCTGATAAAAAGGAGGGTTTTGATCTCTCATCAACTGGCTCCTACGCAGTATGTGTGGGGTTTTCCAAGCAGCCAGAGGGTTCTCGGTGCTCAGATCTTGCTGGCTTTGCACCGTGTGACACACATCCTCTGCTCTGAGTCACTGAACTCTTGAGTGTGCAGCCTGAACGCACCTGCTTTCTGTGAGTGGTAAAGCTCAAGAAAAGCAAGCGTGAGGTGGTGTGGGGCACATTCATGTTTAAACGGGTTAATTATCCCAGGATGCTCCCTCTCCTGCAATTTTCAGCTCTATCGGAAATGCGTAGATCAAATATCTGATAGAAGGAAATGAATCAGATGAGGTTGTAACTTTTCACACACCTTCAGTGGGGAAATGCAATAACTAGATTTCTAAGATTTCACCCTGACCATTGCAATACTCGTATGAGAAGAGAGAAAGGAAGAAAGGTGCTTCTTGCCACAGCCTCATCTAATGTGGTCTCTGGTTGCTGTTGATGAAAGAGACAAAACCTGCTTTGCTTTAGAAAGTGAAGCAGACCCTTCCTTTAACACCACCAAGTGGTTGAGTATCTGTAGAAAAATCCGTCTGCAAAGCAAGCATGCAGCAGTGTTCACAGCAATGTTTTTCAACTACTTTACACTCTTGTAAGTAGTAAATGTTATTTTCAGCATGCAAACCTGGATGTAAATTGGGATTAACATCACTGAAGCTGGCCAGAGTGTGGGTGAAGACAGTATTAGATGTATCACACTCAAAGCTATCAGAAGACTAACAAAACCTGAATGCTCATGTGTTGTTGTGGGTAAGCAGATGTCTTGAAAAAAAGGGAGGACCTGGCAGCTTTAGGAGTGCAGCAGGTTTACAAATCAGATTTGAACAGCTATGAAATGGGTTGTGATCAGAAATGGAAATGGGGTTCCATGAAAGGCTCCTGATGTAAAGTTTCCCCATGCCAGTCATAAATGATCAGTGAAACTTCTTCATATGACATGCTACAAGCTGTTGCTGCCCTACCTTCAGGGTTGCTACCTGAGGAGAGTTCCTTTGCCTTGAGTGTCCTTATGATGGAGAGGCGCCCGTAACAGCCTGGTTACTCAAGCTCACCCCTGCCACAAAGAGACTTTTAGGCAAAGAGATTGCTTGGAGTGTCCCTTCTAAAATCTGATTCCCAAAATGGTACTCAGGAGCACAGAAGTATTTAGTATAAGAGCCCACACCACTGGTATTGTCCTGCTCTGAACCAACAAACCTGGCTCATGGAAAGACTAAAAGTACTGCTCCTGGAACATGACCCTTATACTACATGTACATAAAACTTATTTGAGCAGTTTTCAGTGCAGAAGCAAAACCTTTGCATCTGTGGTAATTAGCCCTTAGAAAGGCACACTGTGTAATACGCCTCTCGGCTTCCATGTCCCCCTGCATTCATCAATTGGAGGTGTCATTAGGCCTTAGCCAATGACTCTTACTCGCTTCCTGGCTGAGAAGGAGAACTCTGACGCTTGTGTTCATTACTTACCTTTCGCAGAGCCACAGCAACACTAGCTCCCTTTTATCTCCAGGAATAGAGAGGACCAAAGTTATCTCTTTCTTTCATGGGGCCTGCTCAGGTGGAAAGAGCCCCGGAGGAATAAAAGGCCACCTTCTGCTGTGCCAGCTAACACTTTTGTAATTAATAATCACGTGCTTCGTGGCCGTTCTTTTTGCCAACCTGCAAACTTCAGGCACATCCAAAGTTGCCTGAGGTGCTGCTGTTTGGAAAAGCAGCAGAAGACTCAGCACTCCTTGTGACAGAGATAGGCTTTCAAAAATGCATTTCTTAGCATGAGAGGCAAAACTGTCATGGGGTGAAGTCTCAGGTGAAGCATTGCAGAGTTCTATTTTGAGGGACTTGCAGTGGTACGGTTGCTAGACTCAACCTTCAAGATGCTGCAGATAAATAATGGGAATATTCTTACTTGAAATGAAGCACCAACAAACCAGGACCCATCATACATGAGCTTGTGAGAGCTAAATGTGATTTTCAGAGAAGGTGATTATGTATGGATGTCACAGCATTCACTGGGAGCAGTGGTTGTTCAGCACTCCTGAAGAGAAGGCTGCATTGACCCTGAGGGAAAGTAGAATTATAGAATCATAGAATAGTTAGGGTTGGAAAGGACCTCAAGATCATCTAGTTCCAACCCCCCTGCCATGGGCAGGGACACCTCCCACTAAACCATGCCACCCAAGGCTATGTCCAACCTGGCCTTGAACACCACCAGCGATGGAGCATTCACAACTTCCCTGGGCAACACATGCCAGTGTCTCACCACCCTTACAGTAAAGTAGATAAATTGAGTCAAAACACATGGTAGTTTCTAATTTCCAAGAGATTATTATACTCAATAATAACTCTCTGCATTTGTGCATATGCATCTGTGATATAATGAACAGCAGCATATAAATAAGTATATATAAAAAATATTATCTACATATATGTATGTACACGAGCAAGCTCATATTGCATTAACAGCTATAGTAGGGACCCTGTTGATATTTTAGCCATCATTATAAAACATCCTTTAATGTTTATCTTGATGCTTGAGGATCTGAAAGCCATAGTTGACAAGGAGTTGAAATATTGTTCACTAAAACTCTAATTACAGTGGAGCATATCACTACTTTCAAGCCAAAGTCAAGCTGCCTGTATTAATATAAGGCTGGGCACTCCACTGTAGATCTGCTCATCTGTATGCACGCTGTACTTGAAAAAAGCCTCCAGGGAAAGTGAACCAAATTCACCACGGGTACAAGCAGGCATGGCTCCTTTGAGGTCTGCGGAATATATTTGCTTACGCCAGTAATGGATTTTAATCCAGAGAGCATTGTTCTTTATAAGACTGTGTTTTTCTTTGTGTTTATGCCAGCTTAACTGCATTTACTTTGGTAGGAATAATAATAATTTATACTAGTGTGAGTGGTGCTATATAGCAACTTTCATTGCCTGTTTCCTTTCCTACTTTACTGTACTTTTTCTACAGGTGCTGCTCCTGTTTTTCTACTTTTACTTCAGATTTCACTGGTCTCAATGAGAAGGCAGCCAGGCCTTCAGCGCCTACATCCAGTACCCGATTCCTAGTGCATATCCCATGCCTGTTGCTGAGGATTTCTCTCTTGCTTTCACTGGCACTTCCCTCCTTCCACCATCACAACCATTACCATTCTAGCTGGGAAGGTCTGTGCTCTCCAGTAGTTCATCAATGTTAGTTGTTAATTGTCCAAAGACTGGAGACAGAGGGGTCCTGCTCCAGTCACATGAGGCATCCCTTCTCTTCCTTGCGGGTGAGCGGACAACCTGATTTTCCATGGAGAAATAACTTATGGTTAATAACACAGGCCATGTCAATAAAACTAGGCAGGAAACAATAGTGCGCAAGTATCAGGCAGTATTGTAAAGCACTAGAGCTGATCAAAAGTGCTTAATATTTAGTGGTCAGGAGAGTAGACCAGAATGAAGATGATGCTAACTCACCATATCATGCAGTTAGCAAAAAGCACACATTTTATTCTGCCTCTTTACTGTCAGACTTTGTGTCTCTAGACTTAACCTTGCAGTGAGAGCCACCAAAAGCTATTTCCTTAAGTTTTGCCTTCCTGAAAATCAATGGCAGAATAGGTGCATGCATTTGGGCTATTGACTTTATATATACTGTTAAAAAGAGAGCCAGTCAGAAAAGGCTACCTAAGCATCACACCATGGGTGTGGTTGGAGAGGTTAAAGTACAAGCTGCCATTCTCAAATGCCTGTCCTCTCACCCACTGATGTCATTTCCCCTGATAGCTGGAGCATTAGCCCTCTCCTCGCTTGAAAGATGAGTCCCCAAGGAGCCTAAATTAAAGACACCCGTACAAAAGTGCAGGGCCTGACCTCTTGCAGCTGCACCGGGGCTAATAGTGATTCATTGTGCTGCTCCGTGTTACAGAACAAGGGGGCAGGGGAGGGATACGGAGGCATTTTGGGCTTCTCGTTAGCTCATTCACAGACACCTGGTATCCCGCCTCCTCCTTACGCTTCGGTGCACACCACCCCTATTGTATAGAAACCCCAGTTCTTTAGAGATCTGAGCTGCTTGGGCTGGACAAAGACCAACATTAAATCTGCAGCTGCCCAGGAAGAGGCTTTCTCTGTCAGGGGTTATTATTGAGGGTGTCTGATGAGAGACCGGAGCGGGGAACTCCCCTTGCCTCTGTCACTTCCAGTTACAGGTTTGGATGGATGCATCTGCACATAGTTTTCTTCCTTCACATAAAAAACACAGGCCACTCCATAGCTGATGTGGACAGTCACACCTCTCCTGACCCATTTTAGCTCCAGAGCTCCATGAGAAGTATATGACCTGCTGCGTTCGCTAAGGTTGGCCGGACAACACTCCAACTGTTTACAGCCTGCAGGGGCAGTGAAGCCAAAATACCCCCATTGCAGCTCCTTCACCCTCAATGAAGTTGTACCAAGGGTAAATTTGAACCGACAAGGGCCAGCTCCTATTCTCAGTTACCTCAGAGAAAGCCTGGAATTGCATCATTAGTGTCCAAGGAGTTAGTTTAGATCCACATGGGCACATACGTGAGCAGAATCTGGCACTGAGTTTAAAGGAGCAGAACAAAGAGGGATTTATGTCAAAAAAGAACAGTGTTAGGCGGCACATATAAGCTGTATAGTCCTGAATTTTGAAAGGAAAAGAAATGTAAAGTTAATAGAAAACCTTTGTGCCTACTAGATATGTTTTATTCTTGAATCCCCTGTGGAAGCGATCAGCCCCATGGCTTATAAAAAGAGGTGCAGCAGGTGTGAGTTTGAAGACTTTCGTGCCTCGTGTTAAGGGCACTAATGAAAAGTTTATGGTCAGTGAAACGTGGAGGAGAAAGCGGGAGTGGAAAAAATTCTGCCCCAGTACACTAGAGAACATCTGGAGCCATGCCACTGACCAGGGGAATTTAAATCTACATCTCAAAAGCTTTGCGTATCTGATCACCATTCCCACTATCGCTGTCTAAACAGACCTCATGCTGGTAACCTGACCTGTTTAGTTGGTGGCTGCGCCTCCTGTTCTCTGCACCTAACTCATTTCTTTCAAGGCAATGCCGAGGACCAGTGTTGTTATCTGATTTTCTTTTGATTTCCCTATTTACTCTGATGTGTTTCCTGTGTTTTCTTTGGGCACATCAGCTAAGTTGCAGCTCTTGAAGGCAGCCGAGGACAAGCTGCCTCCTAGGGACTGATGTCAGACAAGCTGCAGCATGGGGGTGTGAACGTTATGCAAGTAGCAAGATATGGAGCTGAGAGTGGGGACTCGCAGCCACCATGGGGAATTGGATGACTGAATCCGATTAGGGTTGCAGTGAGGTTTGGCAATCTTGCTCTTCCTGGCTGCCTTTGAAGAAGTCTCAACACAAAAGCTGAAGGCTAAATCTTGCATAAAGCAAAACACTGTTACTCCCCCAGGAATGAGTACTGCTCATTGCTATTGCAGTAGCTGAGCTGGATGCTGTGTAAGGATCCCTAGGCAAAACTCCCATTATCCTGTATAAGGACAGAAGGAAATGTAAGGAGAATTTCAGGCACTGTCAAAAGATATTATGAGAATGTTGAAGATCTGCCCAAATCTCTACAGGCAAATCAGCTAGAATGATAACTGCAATATATTGGTAAGACTTGTACATGTTTATAATTATACTATATTTATAAAAAGTGATCAGTGCTCTTATTCAGAGATCCACATGCACTTTAGCAGATGCTATTACTCATTTAGTAATTAGTGAATTGCTAAACATGTGAATAGTGAAATAGTGAATTACTAAATAATAAACTAGTGAATTAGTCATGTGACTATTCAACACAGAAAGCCTTGCCATCAAAAACTGTCTGCCCTATGTATTGCAGTGTGTAATCATAGAATAGTTAGGGTTGGAAAGGACCACAAGATCATCTGGTTCCAACCCCCATGCCATGGGCAGGAATGCCTCACCCTACACCATGTTGCCCAAGGTTCTGTCCAGCCTGGCCTTGAACAACACCAGGGAAATTCTGCCCTAGCTTGTAAATACTGTGGGATTTGGGACAACAAGAAGCAGTTAATCAACATATTTAACCCAAAGATGGACAGTACCAGACCTGTTCTACACATCTTAAGTAATTCTAGTTTTTGACTGACTATGGAAATATTTTAACTTGAAAGTGCATTTACATTGCCAAAGTGATGAGAAGGGGCTTTTGTGTTTCAACAAACCAAGCTGCAGAATTAGGGGCTTCAGCATTACATCTCGTCCTGAGGGTCCTGCAGTCTTCCTTTGCCCTCTGCTGCTGGAGCAGTGCATGAGAGTGAACAGGCAGTGACAAAGCACTACTGAACCCCAGTGCTCTGGGAGGGCTTCCCACACAGTTGCTTACTCACATTTAGACATTCAAGATCATTACAGCATCATAACAATGTGCTGCTTCCTTCTTGCTTGTGATCATGCAAGTTTGATAAATTTAAAGTAAAACTATCCCTACTTTAAAGTGGCTTAATTTTAATTTTGTAAAGAGTAAATTGATTTGAACTGCCTTGAAGTGCTGTGTTTGTCTGTAGCAACTACTCCTAATGAAAGGAGTAGGAGAAGGCAGGGAAAGAACAGACAGATCCCACGGTTTCCTACCAAGGGTTAATATAACATGGAGTAATACTGTAGAAGCACAGGAAGCTGTGAGATTCTCCATAATATCAGGACTTACATTAAAGCAAACTGTTGTTTTGAATAAACTTTCTGATAGAAACTGCATTAGAGATCTGCCAGAATGCCCAAAGTTCTTCCTTGATACCTGTGAAGGAGACTCAGAATACAGCCAGATGGGTTTCATTGTCAGAAATGTGCATACAAAGTCTAAGGTCAAAATGCATGAGATGATTTTCAGCCACACCTCAAATGTTGCTGTACTGTTTAAAAGAAGATTGATTGGTGGTCTTGAGCCTTTCACTGCACTTGAGACCTTTCCTCACAGGGAGTTTTAAGTACATTTGCTCTACCTTGCTGTACTGGAAACAATGTGGGGAAAAGATTTCTTCTGCCATAAAAGCACTTCAGCGAGCACATTGATGAGGAATGTCTGGGACTTAAATACAGGGAAACCCATAGCTGACAGCCTGGAACAGAGGGAGATACAACGAGGCAACTTAAGAAAACAAAAGCTAATTACAAACATGTGTAAAGCATAAGGCAAGAAAAAGAAAACAGGGAAAAAATGGCAAGGATCCTGTGGCAAAGTGACCGGTGGTGAGCTGTCATGCCCAAAGCCACAGGATGAGGCCCACAGCATTTATTGCTCACTGGAAGTAATTTTTCAAGTCAAGGAGCAATACTTCTCCAACATAAATGAAGAATTCCAGTCAGCATTGGGGAACTGAAGCCCTCATTAAACAAAAGTATCATTGAAGAGGGTCTAATAAATCACCGAGTGACTAGATTTTTTCATGGGCAGTGGAGAATCCTCTCTCAAGCCAGTTCCCTGTGTCAAGCTCATCCCTGTGGTATTAACAACACACTTCAGGACGTGTTTATCTTTACTCAGTACAAACTTCAGAGAGACCTAAGCACTTAGGGAGTAAGCACTTTGGCTGGGAGTTTCAGCTGTCCCAGTGGGAGAGTTAGCTGCTAGCCTGAGCCCCCAGTCCCCTTTGCCTGTATAAACCTATAGTAAATGACTGCCTCTGCTTTCTGGGTGCAGACTGAACGGAGGGAAGGAAAGAAGCTCCTCTGGGATCCTCTGCCCAAATACATACTAAACACCACTCCCAAACACATTTAGGCTCACACTCAAGACATAGTATAGTTGCATCCTCTAAAAGTCCTTTTGTACGCAGCAGTATAGAGGTGGTCTGGATTTCACTGAAGAATGTGGTGGTATACATTTGCTTGTTTCATTCTTGATTCCTTTTTGCAGGAGCCAAGTGCAGATCACTAACTTCGGGCATCATCCCGAGACAAACTTGTCCCCAGATTCCACCCAGGAAACGCTGAAATCAAATAGGTATTAACCACCTATCTGCTGCTATAGTTCAGACAAAGCCACAAACACTGAACTTCACTTGCTACAGTGCATCTTTCCTGAGTTTGCTTTTCTGTTGCCAATGCAGAAAAGCACACCTAGTCCTGAACTTGGATTGTGCAGTGAAGTTCTTAAATTTATTTCATTGCTCTGCAGGCATAGGATAACTTTCTGTTACAGTGACATGAGAGAAATGGAAAGGAACAATAAATAGTATTCCAAAACCTCTTTTTAATAGATGTGCTTCTTTTTATAGTTCAAATACTTTCACAAACAGGGATTTAGCTCTGTGCATCCATTTGAAACAGCAGCTCTGTTACTGAGTTAATTTTACAGGTAAAGCAGTAAATTCTACCAGTTCTAATGAATGCAATACAGCAAACCTAAGGAAACTGAAGAGCTTTGTGAAGGCGCCTGAAGGTAAATCAAGATCTGACAAAGGACAATGCAGTAAACCTCTTGAATATATTAAGCTTTTACACCCACTGTTTGAGGTTTCGGGACAGACTTCCACATGCACAAGAGCTGCATTACTGAGTTGTTAGGTAGAGAGTCAGCATGCAGGCTGCAAGGGGCAGGACACTAAGACATTAATATGACATTCTTCCTGGAAGAATGGACAGAAGAAATAGAAGATTCTTTGCCCTGGAAAAAGTTGTAAACTAATAAAGCTCCCCAAACCCTGGAAAATATGCAATGGGGCTGGAAGCTGGAAAGCAGTAGGCATCCTTTGAGCCTTGCAAATTTTGCTTTGCAACTGAATTCTTCCCTATTCCGATCCTACACATAATTCATTCAATGACTATGGAAATTGGCAAAGAAGGATTTATGCATGTCCATGGGCCTTGGAAAGATGTGGTGCCACAGAAGACAGGGAGAGGAAGGGGCAGAAACACCTAGAAGTTAATGTTATAACAGGAGCAGTGGTTACCACCAGCCAACTAGTCTGGTTGCTTTCTCTGCTGTCTGCCGCATTGCTTTAGCACACCTCGTCTTTGTCTTTGGTTGATCTAGATCCCTTGGCTGGTAGTCTCTTATATGACTATATAGTGGAGATTTTTCCCCATGCTGTTGTTACAGGATAACCCAAAGGTGCATGTGTGATGATACACTCAGAAGGCCCTAGAGCGTCCTGGCCTGGCTTCATCAAAGGAGGCTCCCCTGAACCCAAAGTAGGAGGAGTCATCCTGCTGCAGCTTTTAAACTTAGGGATTTAAGGAGGGGATACAAAGCTTTTTCCAATCCTGCCCCAAACCTGCGGTCACTGGAAGGCTGTGACATTCTTCTGGGATGCTGTAATGCAGTTTAATCACTGAATGCTTTCAAGTACAGAGGTATTTTTAAGGGTCTAAGAGGTTATTATCACCTCAGTTAATTATCTGTAAGGATTCAGACTCCAGCAAATGTTAATTATCCTTCCATCAATCTCATGTTCACAAAAGCTTAGTAGGGCTATTTTTAGATACAGATACCTCCTTCCTCAGTGAAAAAGCTGCTCTTTTCTTGCATATCTTTTTGCAAATGTTAAACACATCAGATGGAACTAAGGGGATTTTTCCTCTCTTAGAAACCACCCTAAGAATGTACAATACTTAATGAAAGTGCTAAGGACAATACCATCTTCAGACCTAAATATATGATGTTAGAAATCTGGCATGGGGCAAAAATTATCAGAATGGAGGGCCTGGAGTCCACATTTAATCCTGCAAAATATCCCATTGGTAGAGCGGTTGGTGCCCAGGCCATTCCAGTGGATAGATGCCTACATAAGTCTTCTCATACGGCACTTACAGGACAGGATTTGAACAACTGGGTGATGGTATTATATGCATGATATAGGAACAACAGTGCTAGATCCAGATCAGTCAACATACCTCTTGTTTCTAGAGCTGAGGTTGTGAGGGATCTCTGAGAGCATCAGCTGGACGTGTACCGGTATAGCAGCTCTGCCTGAAGACCCAAGCAGCTGGAAGCAATAGCATTAAGAAGGTTATCCCTCAGTTCAGTGTTTGCTCTGGAGCTTAATGATGAGCATTGGGCTGTCTATACTATTAGTGTTTCCAATTTTTTGGACAGAAATAGGTAGTAAATATGCCCTGGGACCCAGCCTGCTTCCCTAACACCATAAACCATATTTGTTTAAACCATAAAACTTACAACCCAATACTACCTCCTCTGATAATGTTCTTAACACTGCTGTGTCTAGACCCCAAGAAGGAGACTTTAGAAAGGAAAGGCTCACTCAATATGGGAAGATCTGTTAGCTATTAGGTGTTCTGGTAAATAGCTCTCATGCACTCAGAGGAGACAATTTTTGGAGCTTTAGGTACTGGAAATCATCACTGGGTATATTACACATTTTCTGTGTGGCTTTGGGCAAAGTGCTTTGGCCTTGATTTTGTACCAGGGAAGGAAAGGGGAGTGTAGCTACTGGCTTCAGTGCGATCTGGATCAGAACCCTTGTTGCTCCATTATTTCTACGTTTCCCATCTGGTTGGAAGCTTTCCTTTAAGACCTCACTGTTTTCACTTCACAGGCTTCAAGTCTTTTGCAGTGCTCTCTCCAAACAGGTGGCTCTGCAGTGGTTATCCTATCAAGCCCTGTTTTAGCTTGTGGCTTCACATTGCTACTGTAAAGCAAACAATATTTAAGCATCATATTCTGCATCCCCTCTGACATGTATATATTGTTGGGAAGTTGGTAGGAATGAAGACAGGAAGGAAAAAGAAAGCATTATCAGCACTTCGAAAGTTAGAGCACTAAAAAAAATGGAAGTTTCAAGGTAACCCTGATTCTTTCTCCACTTGTTATGTTTTCCATCCTGACTCACAGCTCTAGGACTCCATCCCAACCCCAACCTGAGCAGTATTGACAGGAAAGGATTATCCACAGGAATTTGACATGGACAGTGCCAAAGGAAAATCTTTCTGAGTGGAACAAAGCCGGCCTTATTTGAACTAGCTTCTTCCTCTAGGACTGTGGATGGACACCAGGATACAGGGCACAGGAGTTAATGGTGCAATAAGTATTACATCAAAACCATTTATTTCTAAACAGGATATGTCATAAAATGAGACATTACCTCTTTGGCTTTTATTCCTCTCACGGTGAAATTGGAATCACTCGAGAAAATATTCAATCCCAATGCTAAGCTCAGCATCTAGATAGCATCGTCTCAGAAAAGATTTAGAGATGTTTGTGTATCTGCAGCAGCCAAAGGAACACCTGCTCCATAAGCTCCAATGTAAAACAAAGCAGAGTTCAGGGATCTCTTTGTGGCCTAGCTGGCTACTACTGTGATGCTGCATTAACTCTGAATAGCTCTGAGGTTTAGTATTTGCATTATAAATGCAGGAATCATCAAGCGCTGCTCTTATAAAGAGATTTCTGAGTTTGCTTTCTCAGTGCATAAGCAATCAATCACTACTCCTGAGAAGATTGACATTCTACAGGGAGCTTGCAACATATTGTATATTAGAGATTCTAGTGAGGTTTTGCTATCTGAGCAAGAAGAAGCAGCACTTTTTGCTTTGGTGTCCAAGGCAGAATTGCTTTTTGAGCATGCTTGATCAGCGTTAGACCAAATGGGTTCTTGGCAAAAGGGGTTGCTTTGTATGCTGTTGTACCATCTCATATCAGAATTATAAATAAGCACTGGTGAAGTCCTGCAGGTAAATACTCTGTCTCCGCATCTCTGACATCAGTATCTATTTGCTCATGGTTGGGAGAGAATGACAATGACTGAAACATCTGCAGAAAGGGCAAGGTAGCAGTGTGTGAGCACTCAAGAGGACCAGGAAGGATGAGTTTCTATCTCCTTGTGTTACATATCATACACAGCTAGTACTAAAGCCAAACCCAAACCAGCCACAGCTTCCCCTTCCCTAAACACCTATGGATGATGACACAAGAACTGGGCCAGGGACCGGTTATTACCAAAACGGCTACATTGGGCAGCATAAGTAGCACTTGCTTCTAGAATCAGCCCAGCGCTGGCTGAAGGCGCTCTTCACGAGAGCACCGAACAGGACACGAGCCCACGCCGCTGCGGGACCACAAGGGAGAAGCAGGGGGAGCTGTGGAGCCTTTGCGAGCAGCAGACGAGAGGCGTAATCCCGGGGCAGGGACTGCAGTGGGTCGGACGGACGAAAGGACAGCCCCTACGGAGCCGCCCGCTGCCGCGCCGCGCTACCGCCACGAGAGGGCGCCCGCCGTCGGTTTTCCCTGCAGAGCCTGCTCGGGGATTGGAGATAGTTTATGATCCTTTGAACCCTCCCTCCGCTCCCTTGGAATGTAAGCAGCCCCATAGTTCAGCTGCTCAGTCCCCTCCTTATGAAGAGCGGCTGAGGGAACTGGGGTGCTTAGTCTGGAGAAGGCTCAGAGGGGACCTTATCGCTCTCTACAACTACCTGAAAGGAGGTGGGATTGGTCTCCTCTCCCAAGCAACAAGTGATAGGACAAAAGGAAACTGCCTCGTATTGCACCAGGGGAGGTTGAGATTGAGCATTAGGAAAAATTTCTTCGCATTGTTCAGGCACTGGAACAGGCTGCCTGGGGAATGGTGGAATCACTGTCCCTGGAAGTGTAGATGAGGCCCTCAGTGACACAGAATCAGCCATTACCTGCCAAGACCACTAAACTAAGGGCAAACTGATCTCCCCTCATGATCTCCACTTACAGCCACCCCTCATCTACCCCTCGAAGTGGCACACACTGGATTGCTGCCACCCCTACCCCTCATGCCTGCCCTTCACCTTCCCTCACAATCATGCCTTGTGGACGTTTCTCACAGCCCATGGCTGCCCTTTTCTCCCCTCATGATCTTCCCTCATGTCCTCCCCAGCCACGCTGCTGCCTACAGCTGCTGGGGCACACGGACCAGCACTGACACCCCCTTCCCTGTCCCTGTCAGGACATGCTCCTAACATTGACATGGTTTAGCAGTGGACGTGGCAGTGCTGGCGTAATGGTTGGATTTGATGATATTGAAGGTCTTTTCCAACCTGCTTGATTGTATGAGTCTCCTTCATCCTAGAACATTTTATCTCTTCGCATCACTCTCTTCCTTGAGATGCTCTCCATCTCACTCACCTTTTTTGAAGGGTTCTAAACAGGACAAACTTCCCTTGGCATTACTGAGCAGAACTGATGACCCACACTGGGTGTTTTTATGCTATTGTGCCTGCACATCTCAGAAAGCTTCTTTTACTGTGATCATTTCTCTGCAGCTTTACTTACACTACCGAGTTACATCAAACTACCCTTTAAAGCCCACTGCATGCTCATGACCACCTTGTGGTCAACAGGTTATATTGAATCTTTTAGATGGTAGGTAGTCTAATAACAGGGATTGCCTACTTCTATGAATTTGGCCTCACAAACTGCCAAGGATGTGATGATGCACATGCTCCTGAAATCACCCTTTCTCAAACTTCTGAATGACAGTCATTTATCATGAGGATTGGAACAGTTTATGGGCCTTGCAATCCAGCATTCCAAACTGTGCAAAAGCAGCAGCCACTCTGGAGAGATGACAGGTCCTTTCTGCGCATTATTTCTGTTCTACATGGTTTGGGCATTGAATAAGTCTTACCAAAGCATCGCTTACTAAGGTCTGACATAGCATGCATTCAGTTATATAAATCACGTATTCCACTTATAAATCACTTACTATTACTTCTAAATCACTTATTTCATGTATCACAGGTACCATGTTGGGTTTCTGAGCCTGGAGGTCAACACTGCTACCTTAAATTTTCAGGAGCTCACCTGTAACTACAACAGATTAAGAGTGCCCCCACATTCCCTTGTGAAAGCTGAGAACAAGTACAGGGCTGCACATCTGGTGCATCACCCAAGCCCTTTTCTGTAACCTCACTGGAAGCATCCTGGGAAACACAATATTAAGTAAGTAGCAGTTAGAAATAAAAGGTGCAAAGAATATTCCAAATGTTTATTATGTATTAAAAATACCGCAAATAAGCCATACAGCTCATTTCACAGTAACCTAAACAACATTGTTCAAGAACTTGAGAAGTCAACAATGAACAGTGCAGTTCCAACAGCGACAAATTACCTTAATGCCATGGCTCCCTCTTTCTCTGCCAGCAATTCTCTCCTGTTTACAGTGGGAACAACTCTGGATATGGTTCAATATCTTATTACATAGGAGAACTCCTTTTCACCCATGGTCTTCCCATAAGCACACCACTTCTGGAAGGTGCTTTTTCAAGGAATTCTTCTGAAGTAGTCATGGATCTGGCTAGTGCAGGCTGAGGTGGGATGATGACCACAATGTATGTCGACAGTATCTGTGTGCGAACTCCTTTACCAAATCTTTGGATAAAGTTCAAAAGTAAACTTAAAAAAGGAGGAATATTGGAACTCCTTTCCAGAAACCCAAGAAAGTTTGATGAAAAAATGGCTTTTAAATGAGCATCTAGAGAATTACAACACTTTTTCCTCACTCTCAGCCAGTTCCTAGAAGGATCCTTTGCTACCAGTGCTGCAGGCAGACACCTGGGGACAACAATGGTGACAATCAGGCACCAAGTCCTGAACACGCAATGAGTTCATGTTACTGTCAGCTGTGTGAAAACCTGGAAATGTATATGCCTTAGAGCAATTCTGCTGATTTCATGGTGATCTTCCCCCTTGTGTGTTTTGGAGTGTAGTTATCATTAGCATACTTGCTATACATGGAACACGAGGTATATTTTTGGTCCTTCTCTTTCTTTGTTCAAATTTGTGATAGCTTTTATAGAAAATCCTGTATTACCCTGTATTAGGCCATTCCAGAGGAGACACATCCTCATTATGGAAACAGTCTAAAAAGATGACAAAAATATTACTGTACCCTTTTGAAAGTTATCTCAACCTTCAGATGACCCTTCTAAAGGACTGATCTGTACCACCAGTTGAAGATGCTCCGAAGAAGCCTGTTATTAGAGAGAATGAACCTCTCCAGCCATGTGGTAGACCACCTCTCTTAGGACTTGGTCCCAAGCAACGCCACTTAGCTCAAACCTTCCTTTTGAGTTGAAGGGGCTCCTTGTTAACTCCTTGGTACAGATTAAGGACTAACAGAAATATAGTACAGCTCATCTGACACCTGGTAAACTGACCACATGGCTGAATTCCAAACTGCAGAAACAGGTAAATTGCTTCAAACCTGGTCCACACTTCAGGTTTACTGGTCTAAACAGCTTAATATAGGAATGTAGTTTTGTTTGTTCCTTAAACCAAAACATACCAGTAGACTTCCCAGTGTGTACAGAAGTATGCTTTTCATACCAAAAGTTGTAGGTTTTCTGTGTGGGGCATCTAGTGTCATAGTGTGAAACACCTTCGTGTCATGAAATATGCTCATGCTGGTGAAACACCTTTGTGCCATTAAATACACCCATGCTAATGAGGCTGTAGTGCCTCCGTTACACCACTACAGTTACAGCCGTACAACTTTATAGAGATGAGGCCTTAGAAACTCAACCCCAACTAAACTCTTGTTTTCTGGAAATTAAAAAAAAAAAAAAAAAAAAAAAAAAAAAAAAAACAAAAAAACAACACAAAAAAAGAAATAAAGTAAGTAAAAATAACAGTCACTATTATTAAAGTATTCTTATTCTCTTTGGAGGTATCAAATTGGTTTTAAAAAGAGTAAAAAACTGGGCATACAAAAGCTATTCTCCTTAATCCATAATCTGCACAAGGAGCATCGCTGCCTAAACTTTTTCATGGATTTTTTCTACTTTCACAAACAACCTTTCCAGGTCATTCCTCAGGTCATCTATCGAGCTCTTCACAGACTCCAAGTTGTTCTCATTAGTTTCAATTTTCACTGAGTAGGAGACTAAACTATCCACTGCAGTTCTTATCATTTTCAAATCAGAGTCAACCTGGCTGACAGAGGATCTCAGTTCGTCTACAGAGCCTTCCACAGAAGAAAATTTTTCAAGATAGCCTTGAGACTGTGCTTCACCCGCCTGGAGATTCTCTTGATCCAACAAAGTACTGATTTGCTTCTGGACATCCTGAAGAGCACCGGCGGATGGCAGTTCACTGATGCTTCTCCTCAAGTTCTCCACGTCGTTGTACAGTGATGTCTGTGATTCACCAAGATTTTTCAGAAGATCTGTGACTGAAGTTATGTCAACATCTGAGATTCCCTGAAGAGCAGCAATGCTTTGTTCTAGGGTACTGAGCTTATTCTTATATTCTGCCTCCTTAGAAAGAAAGGATCGCAAGTTTTCACTGTTTTGAGTAGCAGCAGAAGTTAAAGACTCCAGGCTGTCTTCTATGTGTCTCAATCGAGACTCCAGTCCTTCACTGTTCTTCCCGAAAGTTTCTAATGCTTTTTTGAAGAGCTCACTTTCTTCCCATTTGTTGAGGTCAGCTTTAACTTGCAGCAAACCTTCATCGAGTCTTTTAATGTCACTAGGGAGATGCATAATAGAATCCTCAGCTCTCAGAACTTTCTCTTGTAAAGCTTTTAATGAAAGGTGTTCAGTGTCTGCAGCCTCTTTGAATTTCTCATGTTCTTGTTTGAGGGTGACTAGTTCTTTCACTTCAGTATACACATCTGACTCCATGGAGTCTATTGTACTCTTCAAGGACTCTATGTCCTTTTCTTTGGTTTTTATGGATGCTTGCATCTCATCAAAAGCATCTTTTAGCACCTTAATTTCATGTTTATACACATCTACCTCCTCTAGTGAATCAACCTTTGCTTTCATACTGTTGATTTCATCTTGGCTCCTTTGCTGAACTTCGGTGAATACAGCAATGTTATCATTTATAGATTTGGTGAGCTCTGTTAGTCTCTCTTCAACTGTGTTTTCCAGAGATGTGAAGTCTCGTTCCCTTGCATCCTTCACCATGTGGATACCATCCGACAAGTCTTTCAGTATTTCATTTTGCAGCTTCTGAAGCACTTCACTGATGCGGTTTATTTCACTCTCCCCTCGTTTAACAGCCTTCTCAGTCACCTCCTGCTTCTGCTGAGCTATTTTCATCATGGACTCGAATTCTCCAAATGTGGCTTGAAGGGAACGCACCTAAAACAGAAATACACATGGTTAATGCTTACAATTTCATCCTCGCCCCTTGTGTCTTTATGGCCCTTGTTACTATGACATGATCACCTTGCAATCCTTCATATTCTCTACCCAACATGACCCTATGGTGAATGGATACAGGAGGTACAAGAAGCCCATCATCTAGAACCTTACAGCTATATAGGGAAATCCATCTTCTGCAGAGGATCCTTGGCCTCACTGACCTGCCACAGATGATGCAGGAAATGCATGCGTAAAAATCAAATTTGAGCCTCTTGAATCTGCATCCACGCCCCTGAGCCATCCCTCCCCTATATGATGCCTGGTTCTACAAGCTGCAAGTCCATGAGGGAGGAAAGGGAGGGGGGAAAGCAAACAAACAACAACCATCCGGCATCAGCTTCTGAATAAAGAAAAGCTGGCATTAGAAGTTAGCAGGCAGTAATACTCAAGGCAAATTCATGAACATGAAAGAGGTTTCATGGTAGACAAGAAAGAATAACAGGAAAAACTAAGGGGAAAGGGGAGGTGGGAATGGCTGGGGAATGGAAGTAGTGACATTTCCTATATACCAGTTGAGACACAGATTTTTCTTGTTAGCTATTTTTTAAGATAAAAAACATAGAAAGGCTTTAATGTTCTCAACAGTACCTCATTATTCATACATTCACATGCTCTTAGTGAATGTGTATGTGCATAGGCAGAGAAGAAAACCATAGCAGCTGCCAAGAGGACTGACTCACTTCTATCACAGGTTAATACAGAGGGCTGTTACCACTGGATCATGGAGGTCCAGTTAAAAAAAAAAACAAAAAACTATCTTTACAGTTGGTTTTAGTAGGAGCAGGAGGGAAAAAAGGCAAGACGTGAGTGACCTCCACGTTGGTTTACTCTTACAATTAAAGGTAATATCCAGGCCAGGGAAGCATGCATTACTTCATTTGGGGGCCATGCTGAGTATCAGTCTCAGACTGTGGAGAAATCTTTTTGTGTGCATGTGGGGATTGTACTTTTTTAAACTTTGCGAAGCAGTGTAAGAACTCCCACCGGCTGCAACAGGAATCCATCACGTAGAAAACACCTCAAGGCTTTGGCAAGATGGCAAGTGCTGAGTAATGCATGCTGCCTTGCCTCATGCTACTCCCTATGTCTGAGGGGTACATTAATCAGTCATGCCACATGGGCTGCCATGTTTACTGATTAGATACACAGCTGGAGGGCTGGTTTTATTTTCTAAATAGAAGGAAGTATATTTTATATGTTCTTAGAAAGAAATACACAGAACTCCTTTCTTTCTTTGTAACTGAAGGAGGCTCCATCAGTTTCCAGTCAGGCTCTGAACCCAGAAATTATTTTCAAAAAACCAAACAGATCTACCATTTAGAAATGAAGTTATTTATAGGTATTTTTGCAAGACTAAATCCCTGGCCAATCCTCCTTGACTTTCATGGAAGTCTATACTGTGTAAGAATTGTGGGGTTTGGCCATAAGATTTACCCTTACTCCAATAGATCCCTGCAGTTCGAAGCATACCCATATAGATGATTTCTTTTTTTCCCCTTCCCTCTGTAAAAAGGTCTCGAATGTCTTTACCTTCCCTATGCTTGTGTTCTCTAGTGCACAAATATGAAGCTAGAAGCAAGCTGAGGAGGGGCGGAAGCAGATAATACTGCCATATGCATTGCAGCAGTGCACCAGCCATTACAATGACTTACAAACCTCATTTTCCTTATGAAAGCCTAAGCTTCCATTCATTCTGATTTTTTCCACATAGAGCATTTTCTATATCACCATGAATGGACTTCAGAAATCTAAAAAAAGAACACAGCAAAGTTCTCCTCTCCCTCTTACAACAGAATTTTTCTTTGACATATTCAACCAAATCACTGGATTCATATTTGCTATTAATTATCTTCACTTATTAATCTAAGAAAAAGCATCGCAAATGGCCAGGATAACTCTCCAAAGGCCAGAAGACCATCATTGCTATATGTTTGGCAGAGATGGATCCCACTCCTTCTCAGTGGAAGTACTTCATACCAGCTCCTCCACTGCATATGGACAATGCTCATAGTGGAACTTGAAACTATTTTCCTATACATCCCACTAGGCCAGCCACATGAAGGTCAGAAAGCTCTGCCATAATAAAATGGACTGGGGTCTTCAAATTAGATCACCTTCTAATCTGCCCAAAGCAAACCCCTTGCACATGAGGGGTAAAACTATAACTTCAGAATAGTATGTATTCACTATACAGTTGGTTTACATGTGCACCTATGTGGGCGTTTGTGTATTTGGTGTCCATGGCTGGTAAGGTTGAGACCACAGCCCTTGAAAGTTTACACAGCATAAATAGCACATAAAATATGCATCTATAGCTAACACCAACAACTTCTCTAACTGGTCATACCATCTTCTGTTTAAACATCAAATGACCTTGGACTCTCAGAGAACTGTGCTATATTCAAGACTAAACTTCCACATCATTTCCTTTCTCCTACTGATGTATAAAGCAGATGAGTTCACATAACACCCCTGACAGGAGCTTTCCACAACAAAAAGACTGAAGGGCAAAGCCAGTTTCAGATGGCACCCTGCACTTATGGCACTTTGCAGGACCCTACACTTTTGGAAAGCAGTGACAACAGCCTGGTCTCTTCTTCCTCAAGTCCATTCTTCTGTAAAGGTATCAAACCAAAGCAAGCAAAGCTTTCAAGGGTTACACTGAAAATCTGTGTAGTCTCCTTCCCCCACCATTTTTGCCTTACTTGTATGAATGTCTTACAGCAGCCACCTGCTACACACAGGCAAATAAAAGTTTCAGTTCTCTTTGAAACCAACTATTTATAAACATCGGTGACATACCTGTCTCCTACAGTATGTCAGACATATCTATGATTTTCTGCAGTGACATGGACATGGGAGGCAGCAAAATGTACTCATTCCTATGCTTATAATATAGGAAGGGCAGCTTATACTGGACATACATCTGTATTCCATGTTCATGCATTGCAACCCTGTGTCCTGCATGCCTTGACATTGCAATTCCTTCCTTCCTATAAAGAGTCTAAAAAATGCCTTAAAAAAACAGGAAAAAAAACAACAACCCTCACTAGTTCAAATCACGACCTGGTCATTAGTGAGTAAAATCCCCAGGATTTAAAATCCGCTTCAGAAGCAACACTACAGCCCTGAATTTTACAACCCTTTTCACCCCTCATGCGAGTTTTCCTCCTTGTAAGGGAGACGGAACACCAATGCTGACCCTACAAACTCCACGTGGGCAGGCTGCTCGCTTCTGGGAGCACCACAGACCAGTCGAGAGTATCTCTGCCAGCGTCATGTCCCCTCACCACCAGCCCGTAGGGATACAGAGAACCCGCACAGCAAGAAGTCAAGCTGAGACAAGAATTTCCTTTTCTTTGATCTGACTCAGTCATAACTTTACATACCGCTTTCCAACCTATTTACCTACTCCCCAGACGGGAGCTTGATTACACGCTGATGATACGCTCTCACAGACGCCATTTTTTGAAGGTTTTAGGCACCCTAAAGCACATCCAGAGGGACAGTGCTGTTTGTGAAACTGTAGCTCGGGGGCTAACAAGCCCTGCGAGAAAAAACATGTCTTTCCCATCTGAGCCACACCCTCTGCCAACAACTTGTCAGCTCCTCCGCAGCCCTGGCCTGCCATGGACACAGAGAGTGTTGCTCCCTCAGCCGGAGGTAGCAGCAGGAATGTGGAAGGCAGGGTACTGCAGGCGCAGCGTTTCTGGCATGGTCTATGCCGTTTGATGAAGCTGGCACACGTTTTGTTTTACGGAGGCAGAATGCTGCCACGTCCAACCGCGCTGCCACGCCAGTGCACACACCTGCCCGCTCAACGAGGCGACAAAGAGCAGCCCATCTGCCACGCTCGGCTTCGACTGACGAGCGTCGAAGATACGAAATCACCGCCAGCAGCCTCTCGAACTGCGGGTCCTCCGCACGGCTGCCAGCGTAAGCGTGCTGCCTGCGCTGCGTAAAATGGCTTCGCGCCCAAGCCCTGGAGCAGCGAGCTGGGCAGCGAGCCGCCTGCGGCCACGGCAACGAGCTGCCCCTGGGGCCGCCCCCCGGGTCCCGCCCCGGCCTGGCCCCTCGCTGTGCTGCGCTGCCTGGCAGGGAGTCTCTCTTTACGAGGCCACGTTTGCAGACGCGGGCCCAGGCTCGATTTGTCCCTCTAATGCCATGAAAGCATCATTACGGAGGGGGGAAGTGGAGGGGGTGGAGAAAGGGACACGTCCGCTCTCCCGCTAAACCGGGTTGTTCCAGAGCTGCGTGGCTGCTTTTTTAAGGGGTGAATCCCCCGCCCCGCCTCGCCCGTCCCTGCCGCCGCCACGGGGACGCTCCGCAGGACACCCCGCTAGCCTCCCACCGATGCCCGGCGCCGCGCTACCTTCTGCACCACGGCATCCAGTGTGGCGGCCAGCTCCTGTCGCTGCCGGC